>JZKD02S1753216.1:5696-26829 GCA_000966675.3 Picea glauca
AATTCCATATTAAGTACTAAACCAATTATAGATTTCCCTCATATTGGGATGTAGAAAGTAGTTAGATGATGAATACTAATTTTTTTACATTCAATTACTCTATACAATTACTCTATACACACACACACATTGATGATGGTGATGATGATGATGATTAATGCCCATTGAGACAAGAATTGGTCTATTTGACCTTAAGAAAGTCAAAAGATTACTTAGATTTCTATAGAATCTTATTTGTGTGCTCAAAAGGAGTTGAGAGAAGTGTTCCAAGGTCACCATAGTTTTGATGACTTAACTAATTTGGGTATACCCAGGGAACTCTAGGAGAAACTGTTTTCCATCTTCAAGCCTGTTARTTTCACAAAGATGACATATTCTTGCATCCCAAAGTGCTTTGGGAATTGGTCATTGCCTAGTTTCTCTATGTATTCCATATGAGTTGGTTCGTATCTTTGCAATGATGATTTTCTTCTTTGTGCTAGTTAGAAATGAGAGATATTTTTTATCTTTTATATTAGGGTTGACCACCTCCTTGTAGTATCTTAGCTTCCTTTTATCTTATGATTCTTTATAGCACCATAGTTTCTCTTTAAATTTAGATGTAATAATATTTATAAAATTATTTGTATTCTGCATAATGACATCTTCTTATATTCCCCAATTATTTATGCAAGACTTCGCCTCTTGATGCCATTCTTGTTTGAGCAATTGGTGGTTTTGGTTGTATTTTGAAGAAATTTTTGGGAGCCTCTTGACATCCATGTTGTTGATATTGTTCTTGTAAACTAACTACATAATCATGATCATGCACTCAATAGGAGAAATGTATGCTTCAATGAGGGGGATAGCATATGATATATTTCCTTTAATATTGAGATTATTAAGTTATAAAATTATTTTGGATCTATTGTATCTTTCTCCAATATTCTCTATAGATTAATGCATCCCCAAAATTGATATCCATATAAGATAACTCGAGTGATGAGAGTATCAAAGATGAGTTTTTTCTTATCCCATAGCCAAAGGTTTGCACACTACACTTGTTTTCAATTCCATAATAAACTTTCCACCCTCCACTTATCCTTTTCTCAACATTATAGTTCCAATTGAGCTTGTGATGAATATCGATTCCAAGATATCTGTTTGAAGGCACTTCCTCAAGGCTATTATTGTCATATACGAACGAGTTATAGGTGATCTTTTGGGATTTGATTATCACAACCTTTGTTTTGTTAATGTTCATAGTCATACCCATATTAGATAAGAATTCATTGAAGATTCTTAGATTCCTACTGAGGTAATAAGGATTCATTTCAATAAAAACAATATCATCAACATAAAGAAGAATGATTAAGACTATACCAGTGATATGCGGGCCTGTACAATGAGGATCTTTCAACCAGTGTTCTAACTTATCGATGTATATGCCAAAGAGGGTAGGGGATAGGGGACAACTTTGATTGAATCCTATATTACAGATAATTTCTTCTAAATATCCCTTAATGTTCCTAAACTTGGCAATAAATATCTCATATAACATTATTGTAGTATCACTCAACCCAGAAGGAATTGTTAGCTCTTCTAACCTATTTCAAAGTTTAGTCCCCACCATGTTAAAATATTTTATGAAATTAATGAAACAATAAAGGATACTGGTTTTATTATTGTGAGATTTCTTTTGCAATGATCCTAAGAGTAAAAAAATGGTCCATAGTCGAACAATAGCCTCTAATATTGGATTGTCCTTTAGCTCTTTTTTCGTAGATTTCAATCCATATGATGATTTTCTATTCCAAACTACTTCTATAAATATTGGCTAATATGGAGCCAATAATATTGGTCCTATACGTAGAGGGATCACTTTTCTCCCCACTTTTAAATATAGGAACAATGAGGATTTGAGTATGAGGTTTAGGGAAGTTGTGGTTGACTTCTAAATTTAAGATTTTGTGTATGTGAAGGATTAGGATAGGCCCTCCAATTTTTAATATTCGATCTTGTTAGCCTTCAATGTCCTTATCTTTCCCTTTTGCAAGTTGCTTAGCTGCAAGATTCATGGCTTTTATATAAAGAAATTCATTCTCTATAAAAATGTTTTAAATGTTGTCCACAACAATAGGGAATTGATAAAGATTTTTAAGGTAGGACTTTCGGTCCGTCAAGGGAGTCATATTATTTTCTTTAGTTTTACCATTCAAAAATTGTATCTACAATATATTAGAATCTATGTTTGATGGAAGCAAAAGATTTTGTTGCTTTCTATTTATGTACAACCATTTTTTCCTTTTAATTAGGGTGTTGTATCTTTTGATCTGATCATATTTTATGGAATCATTAGAGGCATCCGTAATGGATTTTCTAAAAATTTTACACTCATGTCATACCAAAGGTTGGCCATCCTATTCTTACTTTAAAATAACAACTCAATAGAGAATTTTTTAATGGAAGTAGATAGGGTTGTTGTAAAATTATGATAGATGTATTCAATATTGTTCTTATATGATAGGTTATTTAATTCAATATTTAAGTGATTTAGGAAAATACCAACTTTGTTTTTGTCAAAAAGTAAGTGAAAAAGGGGAAGTTGATGACATCAAAAGCTACCAAGTTGAAATCCTAAAAATTGGAGTGCTTATCCTCATCCCTCAAATACAAAAGATCTTCAATTTAGCAGTCAAGTAGAGCTTCCCAAAACCCTAGATGAAAATTTGTTATGGAAATATTCCCTTAGGGATAGGTAAACTTTCCCTTGGATTACAGACCCCTCTACCAAGACAAAAAATTAAGTTTGGACACTACCATTCCTACAGATTCATTTTATCCATAAAAAAGAGAGAATGAGGGGAAGTATGATGTACCTCGTTTACAACATTTTTCCAAGAAGCTCCAATCCATGAGCTCCAAACAATAGTTGCAATGGATAACAAGAAACAAATGACTATCTCCTATTCTGATGGATTAGATAAAATCAATCAATCTATGATTATTTGTAACGACCCTAATTAGATAAATGATTAAAGATTACAAAGTAAAATTAATTAAAGAAAATAATTGTGGTCAACTAAGTAATAGTATAACTACAGATCACATTTAATGACCTGAGAAATAAATTTAAGAAATCAATGAAAAATGTTATAAAAATGGTTGCGTATGTAGAGAGGGAGAGCTATGAATCCTGAGAAGATAAAACAATGAAGGAGGACGAAGGACGAAGGATGGGGGGTGGTTGGAGTAGTAACTGCATGAGTCGGTGAAGGAGGAATAAGGGAGAAAGGAAGGTTTACGTGAGGGGGATTCGCCATTGGATCGGCGGGAAATGGATTCTGGAGGACTGTTGGACTTGCTGTGAGCATAGAGCTTCTGACTATGTCTTTTGATCAGTTGAGGCACCCACCGAGTTGCTGGAGTTTTTGGGCATGGGGGCCAGGATATCCGTAGATATCCTAGAGCTAGGTAGTTTTTCTAGTTGGCTGGGAGGACAGTAGTTTTGGGCAGTTATTTTCCTTTTTGTGGCAGGGTAGATCTGTGTAGTAGGTAGGAGGAAGGCAGCAACAAGACACAGAGTCAACATAAATTAGCATCAGAACCAGGTACTTTGTTAAGTTATGTATTTATTTCTTTCTTCCATGAAATCAGTATTTATTGATAAATCTAAGTTACTAAAGTTGCTGATATAAAAATCAATATTATGCTAGGAAGTTATTGTTTCAGTTTACTAAATAATGTTTTTATGAAACTTAATGATGTTTGGAAATATTTGGCTGTTACATATGGTATCAGAGTGTCTTAGTTCGAAATATGGGCCTAGGGGCCAAAACCCCGAGTGTTAACTCCAACCATGTTTAAACTACAAACAAAACATGTTCAGTTTGACCCAATATGACTGATACAGTATCCAAAAATATACAGAAGGTAGCACCATTACATTACCCAAGCAAATAATCTCATATATCACAAGTAACCACTTTAGGAAATACCCTTTAACTGGATCATGTATGGTCACTACAGTTTTAGTCTGAATATTCAAAGGAATGCTTTTAAAATACTGGAAGCAAACCAAATAGTTTGAAGGATCACCTCCCATGAAATAGCTACCCTTAAAGCAACTTGAATAAAACTATTAAGCATGAAAAAAAGAGATGATAACTTAATTTTATTTGGAGCAATACTTGTCAATGAAGTTTCGGGTGGAATAGACACCTGAAATCGATGAAAATGACGAAGGAAGCTCCTATTGAAGGATTGAAGTTGGCAAGATCCAATAACTACATGAATTATACTAAATAAAATGGAAAAGGACATTTGCAGGACCTTGAAAAGGCCTACTTCATCTTGAATTTACCTAAAATGAGGAACTGCCAATGCGCAGTCAAAAAAAAAAAGAAGAGGGGAAATTTAGAAGACTGGTATTGCGCGGGAACAGTATAAACTAGTTTCCTGTACTAGCCTCAGTGAAATTTTAAATAATGGAGAATCTCAGGAACTATAGACCCATACAAATTTTAACCTTGCCAAGAAAGCAGTTTTAACACTATGTAATGTTTTATGCAACTAATCGATTATCCCGACGGAGAGCTGTCTATTACGCGGGAGAACGGATCCTAGTCGTTGATCTCGGCAGGACACACATCAGCGTTCTGGGGAGGAATCAAGATTTTACCCATTGGGGATTTCAGGAGTGTAGACTCGTACATGTTGAAATCGCGATCCACGATTTCCCGATAGGATCAGAGCCATCCAAACAGCAGGGACGCATGTCATGAGATCCTGTAGAGTCGGAGATCGGGGAATTGAAAGTCTCGTGCACATGACAACGGTAATCATGATATCCCGAAACGCAATTTCCCGACGGGTACAAGGACAGCATGGGGACCACCAAGGTTAGAGTGGTGGACAGGTGTCGTTCCACACTAAACGATCGCAGATCGGGGTTCGGGAAAACACAAGTCCCGGAACTCATAGGTTTTGGATTCGTGAACTCGCGAACTCTGATACGCCGAGGGTGGACAGGTGTCAAAAGGTCAACTCTCACAAGGGGGTCAACGCCAAGTGGCATCGGCGATTGAGAGTCGGGGATCCGTGAGGAAAGTGGATCACAACAGTGCAAATGTCGATTTCCCGACGGAAAGATTCCCGATAGAAGCAAGGGACCCCGTCGAGATCTAAGTCGTTCATTTTGTGAACGCGTGGCAATGATCCAACGCCATCGGTGAAAGATCCACAAGAGGGCTTCATCGGATATCGGGAGTCTCGAAAACATAGCAACAAGAGTTGTGAAATCATGAAACGCGATTTCCCGATAAGCCAAGGGACAATGGGGCCCACAGAAGGGTCAACGGTGGACAGGTGGCATCGGGTATCGAGATATCATGAGTTTCGTGGACAAGGTGTCCACACACGATGAAATCGCAAACCCCAAAGGCCCGACATAATTAACTTAACTCTTAACCCTAAAAAAAAAAAGAGATTAATTAATTGATGTTTTAATCAAGACCTAAACACATCGCGAAATCGGAGATCGGGGTTTCGTGATTCAATGTATGTCGATTCCTTGTTACGGGAAACCCCAAATATCATTTTCATTAACCTTTAAACTCACAAAAAGTTAAAATTTTAACCATTTGTTGACCCAGGGTAAACGCAAAAAGGCATCGAAAATTTTGAATTGATGAAATTCTTGCCCAAGGAGGACCGAAATCCTGATGGGGAACCATAAGGCGACGGTCACATAGGAACTGGTCACATGGACCGCGGCATAGCTGAAAAGGGGTGAATGAGCAAGGAAGAGGCACATCGGGTATCGGAATATCAGGAATTTCGTAGACAAGGGATTCATGCAATTCGACATTGTGATATTCGAAACCCTGATAAGGGACAAGGCTATGACCCTATGGTATAATGGTCATATGGACCAAGAGTTTAGCCCGAAGGGTTAATGCATGAGTACCTCATCGGGATATCGGTAATCGGGAGGCTGCAAGGGCAAAGGTTCATGATAGTGGAAGTCGCGAAACCCTGAATTCCGACATAGAGTATGATGATGGTCACATGGGAAAGGGTTGTATGGGCCCAGAACATAGCCATGAGGCGCTAAAGTCTAAAGAGGCACATTGGGATATCGAGATTCCCGTAGGCACGGGATTCATGCAAATCGATAGTGCGATATCCGAAATCCCGATAAGGGATAAGACTGCGGTCATAAGGCGAGGTCATGTGGATCATGAGAATAGCTTAATGGGCTAAGGCGCTAGGAGCATATCGGGGATCGAAGAATCATGAGCCCTAAGGACTCGTGAGGTTCGACATTTGGAACCCTGAAACTACAATGTAGGATGGGGTCGGGGTCACATGGAATGATGGTCATATGAGGGGGATGTCTAGCCTAGAGGGCTAGCACATAAAGTGCCATATCGAAGAATCGATAATCGGGAGTCCGTGAGGACAGGAAACTCTCGACATCAGGCATAAGGAAACCCCAAAACCCAAAATTTAAGTGGGGAATTTTACAGTTAGGAGAAAAGGGCCGTGAGCAATACAGAAGACAATGTATATGCATCTAACTACATGCATATGCACAGACAATTTTTTTTTTTATTAATATAAATAAAATAAGTTGAAAGCAGAATACCAAAATCCGTACAGGGCTGGAATTACAAGCAAATCATTCTGTTTCAAAAGAGGAAATCACCATTCATTACCATGGTGTAAGGAAGGTTTATGCAATTTCTTAATTCAAATAACCTCTCTTTCTTCATGATGGTACTGGAACTATGCACAACATGCGGACTGAATCGTACCTCTTACCATAGCCGAGGGAAAGCTCTGCAAAATGTACAGACAAGGGATTGGTTCCCAACATTTCAAGGAGACTGGACTCCGGGTCCTGGATCTTATCAGGGGCCACATCAATATACTCTGTTTCTGCAAAATGAACTGGAGCATATACAACAATACCCAGCACTAGCAAGGCGCTCAGAACAATGGCAAGGGAGATTCTGGAAACCTCTCAGCAGAGCAAGGGTAGACCTGTGGTGGACGAAGATTGATGTGAGGAAAGTCCCAGTGGATGAGAAAGTGGGACAGAGGAAGGACGCGTAGAGAGTCGAAAGGATGACAGGTGTATAATTTGGGTGTTAGATACGAGGGAGCTGAGAAAGCCAGACGAGCACGTGGAAACCATGCGTTCCCGAACCCTTGGGTATACGTTCAATTATTTTATATATATAATATAAAGTGTTAAAAATAACTTGAAATAAATTAAATAATTTAGTATAAATAATTTATATATAAATAAGATTAAGTTAGTATAAAATTAAAGTAAAATTAATTTGGGTTAAATTAGTGTAATAATAATTTTAAATTAATTATTTTATTTGAGTGTAAGGTTAATATACCTTAAAATTCGACGTTAACCAAGCTTATATGCTTAACCCTAACCCAAACCTAGCCAATTCCCCTAATGGAGTAATGTTTGTTTACAGACAAAGTAAAGAAAACTTACGCCTAACCCTGTTTCTATGTTTAAGTAGCACCAATTTGAAATGTCATGGAACTCACCCTGATAACTTTGGGGTGATGCAGGTTAAGTCATACAAGATGATAAGGACTCGAAGGGGTCGAGGCAAGGGAGCGTCGTCATGGGAACCATCAACACCACCAACACCACCACCACCACCACCACCATTGCTCGAACTAGCCCTCATATTGCACTCGTTGGAAGCCATTAACGAGACTTTAAGGGGGCACCAACCAGCAGGGACTGAAGTGGAACTCCCACTATCTGGAATGGGTAATCCAAAAGCATCAAGGAATTCAAGGGGAGAATTTCCACCTGAAGACATCACATGAGAATTGCAGAAGATCAAACTTCCGAAGTTTGCCGGATGTTGTGCTAGTGAACGCACAGAAGCATGGTTGGAAGGCATGACAAGGTGTTTTGCATTAAGAGACTATGCATCCAACTCGAAGGCAAAGATCGAAATTTTCAAGTTAAGAGACAACGCCTTGAACTGGTGGGGCAACTTGGAAAGACAACTACACCTTACCCTAGATACAGTATCTTGGGAACTTTTCGAGGAGAGGTTCTGAAGGAAATATCTACATGCATACTACGAGGAGCAACAGGTAGGGGCATTTCATGCCTTAGTACAAGGAAACGGGACTGTACAAGAATATGAGATCAGGTTTATGGAACTGGTCAAATATGTTTCGTATAAGGACAATGACCAACGACAGGCAGAGCGTTTCGTTTATGGATTGAACCCGAAGATAAGAGCTATGTTGCAGATGTGGAAACCATATTCAGTAGTGGAGGTGGTAGAAAATGTGCATTACGTATAAGAACACATGAACTTAACAGGGGGTACAAGATTGGCATTTTCGCATCGCCTTGGATTTGTAGGTAAGACCCTGAGGACATTTACTAGGGGAGGGGGCTCAAGGCCACCACCTTATGGTAACAGAGTCGTGCCAAGGATAGTAGCTGCAGGGATTTCAATGGTAGCTAGTGCAACATCTCGTTCATCACCAATGGTGCAGACAGGTCCACGACCATCTCGGGGAATATCTAGTAGGGGTAGGGGTTTTAGGGGAAGTAACTCATTTCAAATACAGACACATAACAATGCACAGGTACAATCTAGAGTTACCTGTTGGGGGTGTGGGGGACCCCATTACCAGTGTGACTGCCCAGAGTTACAACCAGGGTTCATGCATAGAGAAGGAAAGGCATCGATGGGGAGAGCAGGTAGCAGCCATCAGATTTACGTAGCGGTTAACAACTTCCAGGCCGAACATCAATCCACTATAGTGGAATCATCAGGTACGCTAAATAATATCAATGTTAATATTTTTCTTGATTATGGGGTGACAGATAGTTTCATTTCACCATCTGCATTAGAAAAGAGTGGGCTAGCAGCCTACGAGAACGATGACTTTAAACAAGTCGATATGGCTTCAGGGGAAAAACAAGCTGTAGGACCTAGTGTTGATAATTGTATAGTAGACCTAGGAGTGTGCACTACCAGGTTGAAGGTATACGTCACTGCTCTTGGGGCATATGACCTAATCATTGGAATGGATTGGTTAGTAGCTCATCGAGCTTTGGTGGATTGTTTCGCAAAGAGGGTGCTTTGTATTGATGATGAAGGAAGACAAATAGAGATCCAGGGTGTACAGAGAAAAGTGTCATTACGCTTTATATCAACTATGAAGGTCAAGTGATGCTTGATACAAGGGTGTCGACTGTATGTAGTGGAAGCAGTGAGTGAAAGGAAAGGACGCTCATTAGATCAGTATCCGGTATTGTCATAATTTCAGGATGTTTTTCCAAACGAGTTACCAGGGTTACCTCCGGAGAGGGAGCTTGATTTTACTATTGAGCTAAAACCTGGTGCAAAACCAATATCCAAGACTCTGTATCGAATGATGGTGCCGGAACTTTATGAATTGCAAATGCAGTTGAAGGAGTTACTAGACTTAGGGCTAGTAAGGCCCAGTGTCTCACCTTGGGGTGCACCGGTAATTTTTGTAAAGAAGAAGGATGGATCCTTATGACTGTGTATAGACTACAGGGACTTGAACCGTGCTATAGTGAAAAATAGGTACCCAATGCCACAAATAGATGACCTCTTCGATCAGATGAAAGGAGCAATGGTATTCTCAAAGATCGATTTATGATCTGGATATCATCAGTTAAGGATTAAGGAAGGTGATATCCCAAAAACTGCCTTTCGAACTCGGTTTGGACATTACAAGTTTGTTGTGGTACCTTTCGGATTGACTAATGTGCCAACAGTATTCATGAGGCTCATGAACGGCGTATTCCGGAAGTACTTAGATTGATTTGTACAAGTTTCTCTAGATGAAATTCTCATCTATTCTAGGAATGAAAGAGAACACGAGGAACATTTGTGAATAGTGTTGTCTTGCCTTAGGGAGAACAAATTGTATGGGAAGCTGTAGAAGTGTTCCTTCTTCCAGAAAGAGATCCACTATTTAGGTCATATCATTTCCGACGAAGGAATCTCGGTGGACCCAAAAAAGGTAAGGGCCATTATGGAATGGCCAGTGCCGAAAAATTCCCATGAGGTGAGAAGCTTCATGGGGCTAGCGGGTTATTACCAGAGATTTGTGGAAGGATTCTCAAAAATAGAGAAACCCATCAACACCTTGCAATGCAAGGGAGTCAGGTATGAATGGACAGAAGAATGTGATAGTGCATTCATTGAGCTTAAGAGATTACTAACTAGTGCGCCAATTCTACGAGTGCCAGATATGGAAAAGGACTTCATGGTCTGCACGGATTCCTTGAAACAAGGATTAGGGGCCGTGCTAATGCAGGATGGAGGAGTGATAGCTTATGCATCAAGAAAGTTGAAGAAGCACGAAAAGTTATACGCAACTCATGCTTTAGAGCTGGCAGTTGTAATGCTAGCTCTGAAACTTTGGAGGCACTATCTTGTGGGGCGAAATTTTGAACTCAAAACGGACCATCAAAGCTTAAAACATCTCTTCACTCAAAGAGATATGAATTCCAGGCAAAGGCGATGGAGTGAGTTTATGAGTGAGTATGATTTTGGTATTTCATACAGAAAGGGAAAGGAAAATGTGGTCGCAGATCCCTTGAGTAGGAGACCACGTATCTTTTCATTGGTAACCTTAAAGGTCAGTCTGAGGGAACATGTGTTGACACAACTACTAGGAGACAGTTGGTATTTAAGGGTTACCTCAAACCTCCAGAGTGGGAGGAAGTTAGACCCAAAGTATGAAGGATATAATCTAGAAACAAATGGATTGTTAAGATATCGAGGAAGGATGTACATCCCTGAGAATGGGGATATTCGAAGCATCATACTGAAGGAAGCCCATAGAGCACTTTATTGTGCACATCCGGGTGTGAACAAGATGTACGCAGAGATGAAGAAACTCTTCTTTTGGGTAGGCATGAAGTGCGATGTAGTCCATTTCGTCGCCAGATGCCTAGAGTGTCAACAAGTGAAGGCCGATCACCACCACCCGGTAGGCCTCCTACAACCACATGATGTCCCTATGTCCAAGTGGGAAGTCATCTCAATGGATTTTGTTGTAGGGTTGTTGCTCACATCTCATAGACACAATGCAATTCTTGTGATAGTGGATAAGTTAACCAAGAGTTCTCATTTCATTCCAGTTAGAGACACTTACGATGTTACTGATGTAGTACGAGTGTTCATAAGCGAGGTTATCTGTTTGCATGGGATACCAAAGAATATTATTTCAGATAGGGACTCCAGATTCACCTCTAGGTTTTGGACAAGTTTATAGTCAGCGTTGGGGACTTAGTTGAACTTAAGCACAACTTATCATCCTAAAATAGATGGGTAAACTGAAAGAGTAAATCAACTCATGGAAGACATGCTTAGGATGTATGTGATGGATAATCAAACCTAGTGGGAGAAATACCTACCTTTGGTAGAGTTTGCCTATAATAACAGTTATCATAGTTCCATTGGAATGCCACCATACGAAGCTTTGTATGGGAGGCCATGTAGGACGCCATTGAGTTGGGATAGACTAGAATACCAAGTAACAGTTGGGACAGAATTGATTCAGGAAATGGAGGAACAGGTGATTCAGATTAGGTAGAGGCTAAAGGAAGCACAGGATAGGAAGAAAAGTTATGCAGATGCACATAGGACAGACCGAAATTATGAAGTGGGAGACCAAGTTTTCATTCGTATCAAGCCTAATAAGAGTACCATATGGTTCGGGAAGGGAACAAAGTTGTCACCTCAGTTTATAGGGCCATTTAGGGTCCAAGAGAAAATTGGACCCATTGCCTATCGTCTCGTACTGCCACCCCACTTGCATAAAACTCATAATGTGTTTCATGTATCTGTTTTATGTCATTATGTTGCTGATGAATCACATAAACTAAATTAGAAAGAATTGCAGGTATCGGATGTGGGAACCCTCATGGTAGAACCATTACGCATACTGGACCGTAGAGTCCAATAGCTCAGAAACCGTCTGGTAGACCAAGTTAAGGTCCAGTGGGACAAGTATAGTCCAGGATCTGCTACTTGGGAGGACGTCGAGACACTACGTCGAGACTATCCCTCACTCTTTTGACCCCCTCGAGAACATGGTTCTCGAGGGTGGGGTGTATGTAACACCACTTTTTGAATTAGACAACCAGGATTACCTGAGGCCTATACACTTTATTTCCTAGTCACAGTGAAACAATTAAGTGATACACTTAAACTTTAAAAATTTATGAACTTTTATGAATGTTTAAGTGTTATTAATGATGATGCATGTAATGTGATATATTATGTGAATGTAAATTTTATGGATGTTTCAATGATATTGATGATGATGTATATGATGTCACATATTATGAGAAAGTGAAATTATTGAATGATTAAATACTATTAGAATGATGTTGGATACGATGAAATCCATTTTTGGACAAATGATAATATTTTGAATGGGTGACGAGTTGAATTATGGGATATTATGAAATCTAAATTGTAATTGGAAAAATTTGATGTTAATGTATCGGTACGGGGATACCAAACTGAAATGATGAAAGTATGCAATTATATGATGATAATGCATAGAAAGGTATGAGTTTGTGTTGTAGACTAATCTGCAGGTTATGGGCTATAAAATAGCCAAGTGATAATGATGATGAAAGTGGATATCAGGACCACTAACCGAGAAACATTATGGTATGAATAATGTATGTGAAAATTTATATTGATTTGGATACATCGCTATGATATGTGGACTAGTGCATGATTTTGGTACTAACACTGCCTAAAACCGAATAAACGATGACAAAACCTCCAGCAACACGGTGCCCCTATATGTTCTATTGTAGGGTGTTGACCCTGGTTTTGTTAGGAGGGTGGAGGTTTTTCCCACCATGTATCCTCCATTGTAGGGTGTGGACCCTAGATATGATTAGGAGGGGTGGAGGCATTTCCCACCGTGTATCCTCCGAAACCTGAAGTCATGGGAGGACAGTGCTAGTTCATGCTCCCCAAGACATGTAATGATGACTGTCAGTTGCCTGCTAGGGAAGCTTGGTCGAGATGGTGACACTTCCACTTACGGGTTCTATTTGGAGTTAGGTCAATATAGTTTACGCTCCAAGATAGTCTAACGGAGGAAGGATAGGAATGGAGGTGGAAGTAGGTTAGGGAGGAAGGGTGAGTAGTAATAGTTGTGACAATATGGAGATTTGTTTTGTGGTGGAATTGATGTCTTCCCTTCAAAAAAAAAAGGGGGGGGGGGGGGGGGTGGGGAGAAATGTGTATATATGAATATTCATTATGATGTAACTAAACCATAGTTGTTTAAAATAAATTATTGAACCGAACAATTGTAATTGAACGATTTCTCACACAATTAATTGATTGTTGTCTTTTATAAAAGACTAGTCTTGCTGATTGGATTGAATGCATACCTAAATTATTAAAGGATCACAGTTTGATTATTAGTACGTACACAAGATTTGCATGTACTAGCTACACATGAATTTGTTGTACATATACACTAGTATGTATGCGCTTTCTTGACTTACTTACTGGTAATGTCAGTTAGTTGTTGTGAATGTGTGAACCATGCTCTTTTCCTTTGTACCATCAGATACCTTAACTTCGGGACAAAATTTCTTGAAGGGTCGGTGTATGTAATGACCCTAATTAGATAAATGCTTAAAGATTACAAAGTAAAATTAATTAAAGAAAATAATTGTGGTCAACTAAGTAATACTATAAATACAGATCACATTTAATGACCTAAGAAATAAATTTAAGAAATCAATGAGAAATGTTATAAAAATGGTTGCGTATGTAGAGAGGGAGAAATATGAATCCCGAGAAGATAAAACATTGAAGGAGGACGAAGGACGAAGGACGGGGGGTGGTTGGAGTAGTAACTGCATGAGTCGGTGAAGGAGGAATAAGGGAGAAATGAAGGTTTACGTGAGGGGGATTCGCCATTGGATGGGGGGGGAATGGATTCTGGAGAACTTTTGGACTTGTTGTGAGCACAGAGCTTATGACTGTGGCATTTGATTAGTTGAGGCACCAAGTTGCTGGAGGTTTTGGGTACGGGGGCCAGGATATCTGTAGATATCCTGGAGCTAGGTAGTTTTCCTAGTTGTCTTGGAGGACAGTAGTCTTGGGCAGTTATTTTCCTATTTGTGGAAGGGTAGATATGTGTAGCAGGTAGCAGGAAGGCAGCGGCAAGACACAGAGGCAACAAAAATTAGCATCAGAACCAGGTTCTTTGTTAAGTTATGTATTTATTTCTTTCTACCATGAAATCAATATTTATTGATAAATCTAAGTTACTGAAGTTGCTGATATAAAAATCAATATTATGCTAGGAAGTTATTGTTTCAGTTTACTAAATAAAATGTTTATGAAACTTAATGATGTTTAGAAATATTTGGTTGTTACATTATTAAGACAGACATATAAAAGCACATGTAAACACATACTTGAAGTAAATGGGCCAAGTATATTAATGATAACTTCAAAAGGAAACTTACAATCTTCAGATCATGTTGCAGCAACTTCTCCAAGTCCTCCTTGTCCAACCCTTTCGAAAGATCCATAATCAAGATAACAATGCTTTGCTTATTTTTTCCTCTTTGTTCACCATGGGAATGCCTCTATTTATATACTTTGAGATGCTCAACTACCTTGGGTATATTTGGACTTACTTGATGATATGGCTCCAATACTTGTGATATCTTCCTTAGATGCATCCCTAGAGTTAGATTCGAGCGAAACCAAATTGATCCATCCATAACTGTCTTTAGAACAAAATGGGATTTCTCTCAATATTTCCTCAACCAAATCAACACTCCATTATAATGCTAAACATAGTTCTACAATGCTCCCAATAATATGGACAAGGAGCACTAGCGCTCCTTGTGTATGAGCAGGGCAACGCTGATCTTCCCAAAATTTGCCAAGATGAGCAATTCCCATAGAAAAACATTTTCTCTGACTGTCAGATGATGGAGCTTCTTCTTCTAACATGTTTTAGGGTTTGTAGCAAGTGTTTTATTAGTGTTGTTTGTGATGTGACACTTACAAAAAGAGAATGTGTCACTTACAAAACTTGCGACAAAAGTGTGATAGTTACAACACTTACAACAATGAGAATGTGACACAGTCCAAGGGAGGAATTTTTATGTGTAACAAATTGCCCCCCAAACTGTGAAGTCAAAAGATGAACGTTGATGACCGAAACACTTTGCAGATTCTTCAAAGAAAGGGTATGGAATTGAGGAACCTGGTAGAAGCTATAAACAACCATCAAACAATGTTAATATGTGTTCCATTCCTGAGGCAAGCATACCTATGATCAGACTACAAGTAACTCAAAGTATGGCCTCCAATAAATACACTGTGGATCTAGAATAATATTGACTAAGGATATGGACACCAAGGATACAATGTGGATCCATCTCTCTATGACCTTACCTAATCGTAGCCATGAAAAATACACAGTAGAGATATGAGATGATAAAACATAACCCTAGATAAATACAATGTGGATCTATGTGACAACATATATATCAACACGCTCAAATGATCTCCTTCGCGGCTTGGGAAAAGCATATAACAAAGTGAATGCTCAACCCAGGGTCTTCGTCCCAATCTCGATGTAATACGAATATATCCATGTGAATAGATGATTTGATGATGAACCTAATAGAAATCACTTGATTACTGGTCAATGAGGTATACCATTAACAAGTGTGAGATAAATCACCATTGATGTTAATGATTTTCAAGGTGCTTTTAAAGTACAATCCAATGAATGTGAAAAATGAGTTGAAGTAAAAAATTCGTGGAATCAGTCAGTCAAGGGTTATTGATGAATACCCAATGTCGAATGCAAGGAGGCTTGCCATTGAGGCATGCAGGTCCCAAGGTACTAATGTATTCCTAAGTCTATTTCCTGGATAATTTTTTGAATTCGACAAGAAAAAACTCGTCGAAGGAGGGCATGAAACTTGTCACATGAATGTGATAATAAATGGTATATGAAAACAAATTGATATGGGTATGGAAATTGGTAACTTTATGGATGGTTGACTTTTAAGCAGGAAAATTCCCTTGAACATTGAGGCACGATGTGAGACTTGGCAGCATAAACTCAAGGTGGACCAAAACATAATGCAACGAGTTTTGAGGAATTCTTCAGATGGGTCAAAGGAGTAGAAAGAATCAGAGGATTAGTTCAGTGTGGAGGTTTAATGGAATATCCAAATGTTTAGTGTGGAGGTTTAAATGAGTGTCGTGTTCAAGGGATATTAGAAGAACTTCCTGAAAATTCTTCAAGAAACTTGACTCACTTCCTTTAATTGTTTCCCCCATCCAGATAAATGAGTACCTCTTTTTTATTTAATGAGATTGAGGAGGATAACACATGCTCGTTATAAATCACCTTTGGTAAATTTAATAAATTGGAAGAAGTAAGGGTTTGTTTCCATATGGCTCCTTCCATGTGTAGTTTAGTGAGTCCAGAGAAGGAAAACTCAGTGTTTTTCTAGGTTTAGAGAGTTTGAAAAGAACTAAAAGGAGATTCCAGGGTTGTCATTTTTCATGATTTTTTGTCTCCGAGATCCAAAATAGTATAAAACAATACGATGAAGAACTCTTCTAGTCGAGATTGACTAGAGTGTTCATTTTTCGTTGTTAGTCAGTTGGGACCAAAAAAGTGATAACCTATTGCCCAACATACGTCTCTTAATATTTTAATGAGCACGAAGTATGACAAAGTTTGATCAATAGGATCACAAGGTCATAAGAGAATCTGTTCTTCGTAAAATCTTGCATAATCAAGTCGTTCTAAGAAAAACATGTTAGCAACTTCTTTATTAATGACAAAAAACTAAACAATAAACTTTATAAAATGTGAAAAACGAGGGTGAAAATAACTAAATTTTGATATATCAAAAATAAACTAGGGAAAAAAGTCATTCTCACCTTTTGTTTTACTATTCTCTTTTTTCTTTTCAGTTATTTCCCTCTTTTGGAGTGATTTTCGGGCATTGATTGCGAGAGCTATAGGTGATGATTTTTTGATTTTTTCTGGATCAAGTTGGTTATTTGATCTTTCTCATTCATTTACATTGTTTTTCATTGAATTTCATCCTTTAATTTATGAGATTGGGCTCCTTGGGAAGCCCTAGAGAACCGAATAGGATCAATGCTCCCTGAAGTAATAGAGGGGACCGTCGATCGAGATTTCAACGCCCAGATATCTTCATTTTGGGAGCGCTAGCACTCTTTTCTTTCCTTTTAACGAGTGCTATGTGCAAAAAATAAATTTTTATTTTATTTTTAGGCTCAAAAAAGATAATTCTTTTCTTTGAAAATTTAACTAATGTGATTATTTTATCAATTTGTAGGTTTTGGCCATAGTGAATCATGATTGAGTGGAAAAAACAAGAACATTAGTTTGATGACATGGCTTCCCTAAAAAATACTCAAGAGAGGGAAACTCTATGAAACTATGGCTTGCTAAAATACTTCAAGCTCTAGAATATGAGGAAAGAAGTTCTTTTACTTGAGTATTTGATCAATTTATCGGATAATGACGAGAAAGTATTACGAATAATACCAAACATGCTTGATATTGACATGGATGATGTATATTTCCTCATGGGGATCTCAAGGAGAGGAGTACCTATTCTTTTTTCTAGACATCGTTCAACTCCATGAACAATAGATGCATATGTTTCCCAATATTGTATACCAGGGTCATGCTTGGTAGGAGGAAGGATTATCATTAAATACATGATGGACTTATCTCTTTGATCCATCCTCTTTGTTATCACAAAGCTGGCAGGAAGTGCTAGTTCTCATCTTGCTTCCAAGTCCCATATATCCGATGCCATTTAGTGCTTGGAGCCTAGGCTATTTAACTGGAGTGCATGGTTTTTAAGGAATATTAAGGAGAAAAACTCCAAATATTGAACGGGAAGGCAGAAAATTTTTGGGTATGGATACTTCTTAGTTTCATTTTTCTAGGAGAGAGTTCCACAGATGCAACCACAAGTCACATTGATAGCATGCCCCACGACTGAGCCCCCTATGGAGCGATGGACGATCCTTTCCCCTAGGTTGGAAATGAAACCTCAACCTTTCAATTACTCTTGACTTCTTTGCATGGTCAAGGGGGCATGTTTTGGTGATCGAGGATTTTCCATACACTGGGGTGGACATTAGGGGAAATGCATATTTAGTTCTTCATGAGGGTACAAAGTGGGATGCATTAGCTATGAAATATTATAACCTTGTAACAATATTTTTGTATTTTATATGTTTTTGGTTGTACAATGAGGGATATAACTCATTTATTTTTTATCATGCAGACAGAGGTGTGTCACGTCCAACATAAATGTCAGCACTAGGATGTCATGGAGATGCTCAGGTGACAACAAATATTTATGCCTAAGTAGGAGGAATATAAGAGGTGGAGAGGAACCTCTGTGGTTTGACCATGGGTGTTCCTTCCATGAGGATGAAATATGTACCCCTACACCTTCAGATACATACAATTTAGGTACCTATAGGTCTTAGTCATTTTCTACAATGAATGGTGAGAGAATTTGTGTGCTATGTTGAGCACAATGTGGTGCAAGGAGACGAGTAGAGCCTCTAGATACTTTTATTCTTTTATGATGATTTTATGGGCATAAAAGGCCCATGTTTTTCCCTGCTATGCGATTTTTGGATGATGTATTTTGACAAAACTTTCACTATCGAGCTTATATATAAATGAGTTTTGTGGTGGCTACTTATATTGTATTTTTTGTTTTATGTGATGTTTTTATTTATATGCTTTATGTTCCAAATGTTTATCTATGCGCGATATACCAATATAACATATAATTTGCTAAGGAATCTGTAATCATGTTGATTTATCTCAATATATGTCTATATTCTATAAATTCAAAAGATCTTTCAAGATGATGAAAACTTAAATGGACATGTAGAAACACTGGATTAGGAACGACATACTCACGTTTTAGTTGATGGACCACAAGTTGAGAATCAAGGTTAAGAATCAATTGATAAATACCTAGAGAAGAGGCTTCGATTAAAAGTCCAATGAAAAAGTGATATTTTGCAATGTTATTGGTCGTAGATTTGAGGAAAATTCCTCTTGAACTCACTAACTCACCAAAGTGGTAAATGACCCAAGCTGCAGAAGCAATATTCTAGGTATGTTGACTAGCGCCATTCGAAAACTCGAAATAGATGGGAAAGGATGATTTCATGTGTGCATTCAATTACAAATCAAATTATAAGCATCTAAGGAAAAATCATGCATTTAAAAGTAAAGACACACCATATCAAAAGCATATAGTATAATAATGTACAAAGCACACATGTGAGATATTCTATGCATAGTACTTATTTAGGTAAATCCCATTTCGAACCTAGATAAAACCCATCGTAATCCACTAACTCATAGGTGCCTTTGTGTAACACGAATTTTATAATGTATGGCCCATGCCAGATGGGTTCTAACTTTCCTACGCCAAGTTTTTCATGATCTTCATCATAGACCAAGTGTAACAACCTCCTCATTATGACAACAACTCTGAGAACAGGTGCAATTTTTTTTTTTTTTTAAGGTGTGTGCGTGTGTGGAAGTAACAAACACACTTGACTCTATGTCGCCAATCGACAACCAACAAGACGCAACCACGAGGTTCAACACAAGAAGAATGAAGGAACACAATGAGTAACTGCAATAATATACAACCCTAGGCATAAGGCGCACAACACAAACATTAAGACATATTGGGGTTGCATAGTAAGAACACAGAGGGAAGAATCCAGGGTGTTAGGGTTACTATTTTTGCACAGGAAAGCAGGGCGTTTAGTCTTATGTCTTCTCGAAAGAAGATTAGACATGCTCCTGGCTGACTTCTCAGGCCGAAACTAGTAACCCGACCTAGAACAAGATGCAGGCAAGATGAACACAACAAGACGATCCCGACATAACACAGTGACAACAAGCAATAAACGCCCCTAGACATAAGGCGTACAACTAGCAGCTATAAGCAGAGAACGACACCAGGTGTTAAGTACAGTACAGTCACAGAAGGAACAATCCAACAATAGAGTTTACTATTCTCCACAGAAAATTAGGTCTTTTAGTCTTATGTCTTCTCGAAAGAAGATTAGATAGGCTCCTGGCCGACTGCTCAGGAAGAAACTAGTAATCTCTGTCAGGTGTGTCACAAGAGTGGAAACCCTGCCTTTAAAGGGCCCGAGACTCTTGATACGGAACTGGAGTCCTTACACAGAAAATCACACACACAGACATATATACTAAACTACATGAGGTGTCTATATCCCGCCCGACACAATCGACCAAGCAACCAACTGAATACTACCAAGTACAACATAACTGAGAAGGACAACTACATCCTTTGTGGAAGGCGCGTGACAAGGACTCTGACAATGAACACCCAAGTTCAACATTATCTAAACGAACAACCACCCTAATATGCTAACTTGGAGTAATTTATGGTACGTGAATCCAGGTTGTTGTACCACATATGTTATTACAATAATTAAAAATTACACTAACTCTGTCATGAAACATTAACCATCTATCATTTATGTCACAATCCAGACCATGGTTTTACAATTATCATACCTCTTATATGCTACAACCACTAAATTCATAATGACCTTACAAGATAAAATCCTTCACTAAGGTCCAATAGTAATGCACTAAAATGACATCATATTTATAGGTAATATCAATTGAAAATAACAACATACATCATAAATTAAAATGGCAATCTAAAATAATAAAATTTAAATGACAAAAGTTAAAAAGGGCATTATTGGATATGACAACTATCAATATTTAAAATAACAATAATTAAAGATAGCAATTAATTAAAGAGGTCACTATATGGAATAGCATCATGATTATAGGAATTATCAATTGGAATTACAATATACACCATATTTAAAAAAAAAGGCGATATTATAATATAATAAAATCTAAACTGACAATGACAAACTATCCACTTTATAATTGACAATAAATTAAGATAACCATCAATTAAAGATGTCAATATATGGAA
>JZKD02S1753227.1:73566-85188 GCA_000966675.3 Picea glauca
CAAAGTTTGCACACTTCTTTTCCATAGCCACAGACTTCAGCGTAGCACAGGTGGCCGAATTATTTTTCAGAGAGGTGTTCAGACTACACGACCTACCCAAGACCATTATCAATGATAGGGACAGCAGATTCATGAGTACGTTTTGGCAATAATTGTTCAGATTAGTAGGTACGACATTGACTCCTAGTACTAGTTATCATCCTCAGATGGACGGTCAAACTGAAATAGTCAACAAATGGGTGGAAGGCTACCTCAGAAATTACGTAGCAGGACAACAGAAAGCATGGGTCAGATGGTTGCACTTGGTAGATTATTGCTATAACACCACCCATCATGTATCCATAGGCATGACACCCTTCAGGGATTTATATAGCTATGATCCCCTTTCCTTTGTGGAGATTGCCTTTGGGGACAACAGGGCACCCATGGTGCAGGATTGGGTACAACAGAGCCAAGACATTCTCAGGGAATTGAAGGATCATCTACAGAGGGCACAAAACTAGCAGAAGGTCTAAGCAGACAAGCACAGAGTTGACCAGAATTTTGAGGTTGGTGATTTAGACTACTTGAGGCTGCAACCATACAGGCAAGCTTCCATTAAAAGAAGCGAAGCAGAGAAACTATAGCCACGTTTCTTTGGACCCTACAAAGTCAGCAGGAAGATAGGGGCCTTAGCTTACGAGATGGAGGTTCCACAAGGTAGCAGAATTCACAACGTTTTTCATGTCTCGTGCCTTAAGAAATCACTCGGTCAACACATCAGGACTATTGAGTTATTACCCCCCATGGATGAGGAGGGACAATTGGTTTTGATTCCGGAGGAGGTACTAAAAGTCCGAGATAAGAGGCTTAGAAACTGAAGCATCAAGGAGTACCTGATCAGGTGGAAGGATTTACCCATTGAGGATGCCACTTGGGAGCAGGAACATGTGGTAAGAGAAGCAGGTTTGGAATTGCTTGAGGACAAGAAATTTCAAGAAGGGGAGACTGTAATGTCCCCCACCTCTTAGAGAGGTGATGTGGGGACTCAGTGACCTGGGCACCCCCACTAGGTCATAGTCTTACACTGAAGGGGGAAGTCAAGGAGGCTAAAGTTATATTTTTAGGTTGACTTAAGAAAGGAAAAGGGATTAAGGGTAAAAGATAACTCAACAGAAGATTAGAATATTAACCCTGGGAGTTAACCTAACTCAACAGAGAATTAGAAGGAAAAATTATAAGTAAGAGGTTGGGGCGCGCCTATTAGGCATTCTGGTTTTGGGGTTAGCATTTGCTATTGCTCTTGAGCATTCAGTTTGGGGGTTTTGCTGTACAAACCCTTGTGAGCAACTCAGTGGTGAAATGTCCACTCACCTTGTTCCGCAGCTTGGTCTTGGGGATGAAAGACTCCTCCACACCATTCTAGTCTCAACCCATCTCCATCTAGCGCTTCAGAAGGTAGCAAGCTGTACTGTTCTTGTGTTTCCAGCAAGGGCGCACCATCATCTAGAGGGAGGTTCGATCTAGCTTATCCTGAGGGCCTGGGGACATTCTAGCAGTTGGGTTTTGTTTGCATGGGCAAGACCATCAGGTTGAGGGATTTTCTGGAGGGTTATCATCATTCTACATTTTTCTGCAGATTGGGACGTCTTGGAGCCATAGGAGACGTCCTGTGATGTAGTAAAACTCAGATCTAGGGAGATCTGCTTGAAATCTATGTCTGAAACTTGTCCCACAGGATTCTCATAGCCCGATCTATATTCTTGGAGAGTTTCAGAGCATTTGGAGGCCTCCTTCATCAGGGCCGAACCAGCTAGGGTTTCAGTCATCTAGTGGGGCGCACCATTCAGTGGAGGAATTCAGATCTACAAGATTTGAGAGTGGATTTGGGAATTTGGACATCTGGGTTGTCCTTACAGTTTCCCGATCTATCATTTGGCATATTTCTTGGGATGATTGGACACTTTTGGTAGCAGGGCCGAATTATTGAGGGTTTCAGCATTCTAGCAGGGCGTGGCACTTTCCAGCTTGGAGGTTGAGCATTAGTACGGATCAGATCTACTTGATTCAGTATTCATTGTATATCCAACCTTTGGAGGCTTATTTTGTATTGTCGGGAGAATTTTGTAGCAACTCATATCTATTGCTTGTACGACCATCTGAGGTTTATGCCAGATCGGCCATCTATTGTATTGATCTTACATTGGTCATAATAAAAAGGTCAGATCTTTGCTTGTTCTTCTACATCTTGAATATATTGTGATCTTCATGTGTTGATGAATCTTGTATGCACTTAATAACTCAATAAATACCTGGACACCAATAGATCAATAGTAGTTAGTGATTCCAAGAAAGAATTTGGCTTGGGATCATTACAGTTATTTGGATAAAAAAAAAAAAATCAAAATCTTTTAACCATTTAATCGGTTTTAGTGAAAACCTTTCCCTAAGATATGCCTTTGACATAAAGATATGCCTTCTACATAAATATGTTTAATTTATTGATAAAATATTGTCTGAGCCTGTTACTAGCTTCCCCAATAAAAGAACTTCCTTTCATCTATACAGTACCTTGCATTTCTCTTTCTATCCGAATATATTGAAAACTAAAGGAAGGTAGGTAGGTAAATTCTTTGAACCTAATAACTCAAGTAAGATCAGATTGGTTTGGTTACCAAAGATAAATGAGATGGAGAGGAACGTAGTCGCTCGACCAAAGGGAGAGGAATTTACTATTTAATTTTCTTTCCTTTCTCATATTGTCAAGTAGATTTATCCCTATCCATGAGAAATGTAGGTCCCTTAATATTATTATATGAGAAGTAAATCCATAACAACATAAAATATCTTAAAGAAATGAGGTTGTAGAGCTTCTTTCCCCTAGCTGTAGTCGCCGCCTTGAACCAACAGCTACGAATTTAGGCGTCTGCTAGCTTCCTTGCAAGGGTTTACCTGCACGTCGTTTGGTGCCCTGAGACTGGGTGTTCTGTCAAGCATGAGGCTGTGAAATGCAGTCTTGAGAAATGCAGCGTGAAGAGCCGCTTTGTGAAAATATCAAAGTCTCTCCAATTTAGATATTGTTGAATATGCCAACGAATTTTTCAGATTTAGTAGATATGAGTAGATTTAGTGGAGCCTTTTTTGTTGTAGTTTGTTTAACCAAATCTGCCAATTTGGTATGAATGCACAAGTTTAGAATTAGTTATGTAACTAATATAATTCTGTTCATTATTGATGTAAGCTCGTAAAGGCATAAAGGGGAATATATAATTATGTTCATTATTGATGTAAGCTCGTAGAGGCATAAAGGGGAATAGAGGAAATGGTGTAATTAGAGGTGTGTGAAATGAGTGTGAGCCTGTTGTAATCTCCTTGATATGAATAATAAGACAACCGAAACCTATGCTTGGTGGATGTATCCCAACGTTTGGGTAAACCACATAAATTGTTGTGTTTCTTGTCTGCAATATTATTGATTGTCTTATGTAATATTTGTGTTTCCGCATTTGAAATTACAAAAAGTGGTATCAGAGTTGGTTTGAGGAGAAGGTAGTTGAAAGCGTCAAATTTTTGGAGCTGCATAGATTTTCATATCTCCGCATGTCTCTCCTCTTGAGAGTCGTGGCAGCCACTGGTGCACCCTTCACGCACAGTAAGATTTCCAAATTTCCGCAGCATTGATGCGTTGGGAGATGCAGCGGCTCCACTAGTATTTTTTGAGATCTTAGCAGTCCAACCATATGGGAGATGCAACGACCCTTTGAAGTACGCAAGCCACTCACATCGAAAGGTGCGGGGATACACACGACTCCTTAAAACATCCGCACTGTGAATTTTCCTTTAAAATTTTTACATTGTATAAAACAAAGTTTTATTGCAAAGTATAAAAGGTATAACTCTTTGGTTTATATGAAAGGTTGACGTTTTTAAAGTTTCAAGGAATTTGTGGTGAGGTGAATGTTTAAAACAGTCAAAAAAGGGTGGAGGAATAAGGTGGGGTGAATTTTATTAAAAGATTTTTTTCTATTAAATGGTGATTTTTCAAATTTATTTGTAATAAAAGGGGGGGTTAAAAAGGTTTTTTATTAATTTTTTTATAAAACCTTGTTAATATTAAACCATTATTCTTTCACATATTTTTGAAAGGGCTTTGGTTATTACAAGCAGTGGTGTTTGTTTTTTATGTTTCCTCTAATGGAAGAGATGCAGAGTGTTAAGTTCGAAATTGAGATGTTCATTGGTAAGAACAAATTTCAGTATCTGGAAGGTTAAGATGCATGATCTGCTCGTGCAACAAGGCGTGGTAAAGTCGTTTTTGGGAAAAGCAAAGCAACCCACGACCATAAAAGATGATGACTGAGATGAGATGGATGCGAGAGCACTAAGTGCCATACGCCTGTGTTTGGTCGACGATGTATTGTTCAACATTGTTACAAAGAAGACAACAGTCGGTATGTGGTCAAAGCTAGAAAGTTTGTACATGACGAAATCCTTGACAAACAGGATCTTCCTGAAAAGAAAATTATACAATTTGCACATGAAGGAAGGTACGTAGATAGTTGATCATTTGAATACTTTTAATACTCTCTTAGTTCAGTTGACTAGCATGGGAGTGAACTTTGAATATGAAGATAAGGCGATTACATTATTATGTTCTTTCCCCACGTCATGGGATTATTTTGTTACTTTTATTAGTTTCAGTTCAACAGAAAGTATTGAGTTTGATGATATTGTTGGAGCTTTACTGTCTAAGGAAAGAAGGAGGAAATCCAATCAAGAAACCTCTACATCTGAGGTGATGGTGATCAGAGGCAGACCTAAAGAAAGAGGATACAGTCAGAGGGATTTATCTTGGTCAAAGTCAAAGGGCAGAAAGAGAAATCTTAAGTGTTGGTTTTGTGGCAAATCTGGACACCTAAAGAAGGAATCTTGGAAGCGACAAAAAGCCTCCAAAGAAGACCTCCCAAAAGAGACGAAGGAAGCAAATGCAACTGAAACAAGTTCAGCAACAGGTTCAGGTACAACTGATGAAGTTTTATCAATTAGTATTGGTTCATGTTATGATCAACAGTGGTTATTAGATTATGGTGCTTCAAACCACATGTGTCTTCATAGACACTGGTTTATTACTTATCAGTCTATAGATGATGGAATAGTTTACATGGGAAATGATATTTTGTGTAAAGTTGTGGGAATTGGTAGCATTCGAATTAATATGTTTGATGGAACTGTTAAAATATTAACTGATGTAAGACATGTACCTAAGATTAGGAAGAACCTCATCTCTTTGGGAGTCTTAGACACAGGAGGTTATAAAAGTATTTTTCAAGGTGGAGTTATGAAGGTCTACAAAGGAATTCTACTGATTATGAAAGCAAAGAAGGTTGGTAACCTGTTTCTATTAGAAGAGAGGACTGAATCAGATCATGCAACAACGGTATTTGAGAATGACAATGATTCTATTCGACTATGGCATGAATGGATGGGACATATGAACGAACAAGGATTAAAGGTATTATCTGATCGCAAGTTACTTCCTAGTCTAAAGTCTTTAAAGTTAGATCTATGCAAGCACTGTATTTATGGAAAACAGAATAGGTAGAGACTTAAAACTGAAAGACACACCAGTGAATGAATCCTTGATTATATTCATTTTGATGTTTGGGGACCATCCCATACTATTTCATATGGAGGATCATCATATTTTGTAACTTTTATAGATGATTTCTCTATAATGGTGTGGATATATATGTTAAAGAGTAAGGCTGATGTATTTACAGTTTTCAAGCAGTTTAGAGATTTAGTGGAAAAAAGCACTGGTAGATCCATTAAATGTTTATGAACTGATAATGGTGGTGAATTTATGTCAATGGAGTTTGATAATTATTGCAAGGAATTTGGGATTGAAAGGCATAAAACCACTGCCTATAATCAACAAAATGGAGTTGTTGAACGAATGAACAAGACTCTTCTAGAGAGAGCAAGGAGTATTCTTAGTAACGCCAATTTGCAGCAGGAACTATGGGCAGAAGAAATAACTACATCTTGTTATCTAGTGAAATGATCACCATCAACAACAATAGAATTCAAAATTCATGAGGAAGTATGGACAGGTCACCCTTGTAATTATTCTAATCTTAAATTTTTTGGTTGTGATGCCTATGCTCTAATTATGAAACATCAACGCTCTAATTTAGATCCAAAATAAAAAAGGTTTATCTTTGTTGGATATGGTGATGGTATTAAGGGGTACAGGTTGTGGGATCCTACTTCCCACAAGATCACCATTAATAGAGATGTAATATTTGATGAATCATCTCTTATCAAATCAAATGTAGATGTTCAAATGAAATAGGAAGAAGCACCAAAGTATGAACAAATTCAGTTTGAAACCAATGAAGGTAAACATGAACAAGTTTCAAAATATGTTCATGAAGAGTCTCCTGCAGCAGAGGAAGAAATGGTTGATGATGACCATCAACAGATTGTGGATGAGCCACAAGCTTCCCTAAGGAGGTCTACACGGGTTAGAAATCCTCCAAGAAGGTATGATGATTTTGTTTCATCAGTTTCTTTAAGTACTAATGATGATGAACCTTTGTGCTATCAGGAATATGTGAAGGGTTTGAATAGTGATAAATGGAAAGAAGCGATGAAGCATGAAATGAAGGTATTACAGAGGAATGCTACATGGGACCTGGTAGAACTTCCAAGAGACAGAAAAACTGTAGGTTGCAAGTGGGTCTAAAAGCTGAAGAAGGGTGTTGATGATAAGGTGGAAAGGTACAAATCAAGGCTGGTTGCGAAAGGGTATTCTCAGAAAGAAGGTATTGACTTTCATGAGATATTTTCACCAGTTGTAAAGACCATTTCAATTCGAATTGTGTTAGCATTAGTTGCATTTCTTGATTTGGAGTTGGAGCAACTAGATGTTAAGAATGCTTTCTTACATGGAGATTTGGATGAGGAAATTTACATGGAACGACCTAAAGGTTCGTTCAGAATCACAACAATAAATTTGTTTGCAGGCTCAAGAAATCATTGTATGGTCTGAGGTAATCACCCAGAAAATGGTACAAGAAATTTGACTCTTTCATGGTGAGCCAGAATTATACAAGGAGTGAGTATGATCATTGTGTCTACTTTAAGAAATTGAATAATGGAATATTCATTATCTTAGTATTGTATGTCATTAATATGCTTTTAGCAAGAAATATCATAACTGAGATTAGCAGGTTAAAGTATCAGATGACTAGGACGTTCGATATGAAAGATCTAGGAGAAACAAGGAAGATTTGGGCATGGAGATATTCAGAGATAGGAAGAATGGTAAGCTTTGGTTGTCACAACCGAAGTATGTTGAGAAGATACTTTTGAGGTTTCGTATGAACGATGTGAAACAAGTTTCAGTCCCTTTGGCTTCCCATTTTAAGCTTTCTTCRAGTTTATGTCCTAGTACAAAAGAAGAAAAGGAATATATGTCTCAAATACCATATGCTAATGCAGTAGGAAGTCTAATGTATGCGATGGTTAGTACAAGGCCAGACATTTCACATGCAGTTGGGGTTGTCAACAAGTTTATGAAAATCTAGGTAAAGAGCATTGAGCAACAGTGAAATGGGTGCTTCGGTATCTAAGGGGCACAACTGATTACTGTATCACCTATAACAATGGTTGTGAATCAGTCTGTGGATATGTTGATTCTGATTTTGCGGGTGATTTGGACAAGAGAAAGTTGAATAAAGGGTATGTATTTACTCTTGCTAGTGGAGCTATTAGTTGGATGTCAAAGCTACAAAACATTGTGTCTTTATCCACTACAAAAGCAGAATACATAGCTACTTCACATGCTTGCAAAGAGGCAGTTTGGTTGAAAGGTTTGTTTGGTGAGTTTGGAAGGATGCAAAACAAATTAAAGTTACTTTGTGATAGTCAAAGTGCTATTCATTTGGCTAAGAATTCAGCCTATCACAGTTAAAAAAAATATATACTTATCAAGTACCATTTTGTAAGACAGGTCATTGATGAAGGTGGAGTCTCTCTTGAGAAAGTGCATACAAAAGAGAATTGCATGGACATGTTCACAAAACCAGTACTGTTAGAGAAGCTACGATGGTACTTGGCTTCTCTTGGCTTGCAGAAAAGGTGATGAAAAAAAGAAGGAGAAAGGTATCAGGTTAATTGTTGTCAAGGTGGAGATTGTTGAATATGCCAACGAATTTCCCATATTTAGTAGATAAGAGCAGATTTAGTGGCGCATTTTTTGTGGTAGTTTGTTGAACCAAAATTGTTAATTTGGTATGAATGCACAAGTTTAGAATTAGTTATGTAACTAATCTAATTATGTTCATTATTGATGTAATCCTGTAGAGGCATAAAGTGGAATAGAGGAAATGGTATAATCAGAGGTGTTGTTGAAGGAAAATCTTCTTGCGGACAGGTAGATCTTGTCAAAGAGATAGACTCTTAACTCTAAGATAGAAAGTGCTTATCATGGTCACTGACTTCCTTTTAGTTCTATACAAACTAATGCATGAAGAGGAAGGAGGAAAGACGTACCGTTTACTGGTGTTTGTCCCTGCACGCTCCGAGTTGGACTACAATCTTGAGCTCCTCGATAAGCCCTGTAGACAAACAAAGTACAACCACTTCCTATTCTATCGAGATTAGTTCGAAGAAGACCTATCTACTTAGAGACAAATTCATGTAATGTCAAACACAAATTAGAAAGAAACAGGCCAAGCATATTACATTAATGAGGACAAAATGTTACTTACAACCATAGATGGAATGTAGCAGTTTCGTCAAGTTCTCCTTACCTAACCCTTGCTCAAAAGATCCACGACCGGAATGACGATAGCTTCGTTGATTAGCCTCCACTTCACTGTGTGTTTCCTATGAGATCATAGGTTTCATGTTTCTCATCCCTTCTCCAAATATCACTTATGAGATCATAAGTTTGGTATGATTCTCCATCCAGATCCCCTTTTCACCATAAGAAAGCCTTCTTATATAGGTTTAGAGAGGCTCAACCACTTGAGATGAATTTGGGGTAAGTTGAGTATTTTCCTCCTTGAGTTAGGGATCTTCCCTAAGATCATGGCTGGACTAGGGATTCAAATCCAACTGCCTTCCAATATTGAAAAGATCTTTCCCCCATTCTTCTCAACAAACCAACTGCTGCCCAGAATAGGTAGCGCTCCCTCAAAAGGGATGTCAGAGCGTTATAACGCTCCCTAGCAAGGTTTAGGGGGGCACCAACACTCCCAAAAATAGTAGCACTCCTTCAAAATGGAAAAGGAAGTGTTATAATGCTCCCTAACAGTCTATAGGGGGGCACCAACACTCTTGAGAGAGGTATAGGAGAGCGCTCTCCTCTAAAAACCCAAATTCAATGGTTCTTTCAGATGGCAAGAGGTACATAACTCCAGTTAACCATTCTTCTTCTTCCAAATAAAGTGTTTGAGGTGTTTCAAGTGTCTTTTTGATGTCGTTATAAGTATGACATAGGCATCATGGCAATATGCTTTGCTTGACACTTGCAACACTTGTGAGAAAAATGTGACACTTGCGACACTTGTAATGACGACACTTGCGACACTATCGAAGTGAGTAATTTTGATGTGTAACAGATTGCCCCCCAAAGTATGAAGTTAGATGATGAAAAGTGATAACTGAAATGTTTTGTAGACTTTCAAGCAAGGGTATAGACGCAGAGAACCTGACAGAAGCTGCAGACAAACATCCAACAAATATTATGACATGTTTCAAACCCAAGGCAGACATACCTATGCTTGGGTGATCAAGACTTGCAAGATATGGCTGCCATAAAATACACTAGGGATCCATAATTGTATTGATAAAAGGTATAGCCACCAAGGATATAGTGTGGATCTATACTCTTATGACTTGAACTGATCATGGCCATGAGGAATACACAGTGGATCTATGAGATGACAAGACATAGCCACGACCAATACAAAGTGGATCTATGTGACAGTATATGTGTCATGGTTCAAGAGAAACTTTGTCGCAACCTGGGCAAAGTACATATCAGAGTGATCACTCAACCCAGGGTCTTCTTACCGATATCAATGTAGTACAAATCTAACCATGTGAATAGATATCCTGATGTCGAACATGGCATAAACCACTTGATTACCGGTCAATGATGTAAACTGTTAACAAGTGCGAGGGAGATCACCATTGATGTCAATGATTCCCAAGGTACCCTAGTACATTCCAATGAATGTGAATGGATGAGCTGAAGTCGAACATCCGTGGAATCGTCCGATCAGAGGTCAATGATGTAAACCCACTGTCGAACATGAGGAGGCCTGCCATTGAGGCATGCAGGTCCCAAAGTACTAATTGGTTTCTAAGTAGAGTCCCTGAATAATGTGTTGAAGTCGATAGGAATAGACTCGTCGAAGGAGGGCCTTGATGTATCCCCCATCAATGACACGAAACAGACACAAAGATGTAATTGGTAGATCAAATGAACATGGACTGACACGGGTATTGAGACAAGATATTTGTGATGGATGACTCTTGAGGCGGATACTTCCCTTGAACATTGAGGCACAATAGCAGAAACATGACATGGACCAAAACACAATGATGCAATGGATACTGTGACTTTCGTCGGGTGACCCAAAGGAGTAAGAAAAAATCAGAGGATTGGTTCAGTGTAGAGGTTCAGTGGATTAAGATGTGCGCAAAGACAAAGTGCCATGTTCAGGGGTGACTCTAAGAGTTACTTGGTAATGTTCTCAAAAACTGCTTGGCTTGCTTCTTTCAATTTTTTCCCCCATCCAGATAGACGAGTACCTCTTTTTAATTTAATGAGCTCAAGGAGGGTAACACATGCTCGATATGACTCACCTTCGACAAGTCCCTCTTCCTTTTTAATGAACTAGAAGAAGTAAGAGTTCGGTCCCGTATGGGCCTGTCAATGTTTGTTTAACGAGTCCAAAGACAAAAAACTCGAAGGTTTTTCATGATTATAGAGTCTAGAAAAAAACTTAAAAGAGAACTCTCTCTGTTCCTTTTTCATAAAGTAGTCCGATGATACCGAAAAAGAGATAAACTATCACTCAACAGACGTTTTCTTCAAATACTTTAACGAGCGTGAAGAGAACAAGATCGCTCGACAATCTTTTCATATTTAGAGAGTCTAAAAAGAACTTAAAGATGACTCCAGTGTTGTCCTTTTTCATAATGTTAGTCTCACGAGGCCGAAAAAGAGATAAATTATCACTTGAAAGACACCCTTTCAAACCTTTTAATGAGTGGGAAAGGAAGCAAGATCACTCGACAATCTTTTCATGTTTAGAGAGTCTGAAAAGAGATTAAAGAAGACTCCAAGGGGTTCCTTTTTCGTGTATCCATATAGGTCCAAAAAAGAGATACAAGTCTACCAGGATGCATTCTCATGTATTTACGAGCACGAGAAAGAACAAAGACTAAGATCGGTATGCCCCCAGCATGAAAGCTAGTGGATTAACTCCAGAATGATCAGCAAAGGTTGGAGACATGCCCTTCGAGCTTCAACTCATTCACCGATTTTGATGTTGTCACCAAATTCTCTAGTAGATGAGAAAAAGGAGAAGTGTGGATGAAAAGAAGGTTCAAGAGAGGTGA
>JZKD02S1753238.1:11900-22547 GCA_000966675.3 Picea glauca
CCTCCACGATTTGCTCAACTAAGACCACGATTTTCTCATCAAATCTCCTCCACGATTTGCTCAACTAAGATCGATGTGATTTCAAAGGGTTTGATCGTTGGTTGAATGAATTAAAAGTGTTGAATTTCTAGACTAGTTTACAACTGTAGTAAATAACCAGGATCTCAAGAAGATTAACCAGGCACAAATTACAAAAATTAGGTCTGCTCGTTTCTCCATAGTTTCATTGCCACCCAACCATAGGTATCCTCAAGTGCCACCCCCGAGCAGAGCAGAGCAGTTTATCCTGGGATACCCTTCTTCACAAAAGGAGAAAGCCCAGCACCTTCTTATAGAGAATATCCTTGCCAAGACAAAATAACCAAGAACAAGCTCTATTCACTAGAGCAAACCAATCAGAAAGAATCCAGCAATAACTCAACAATGTAAACCCTAGCCAAAGTGCTAGAGCACTAGTCCACCTCTACTGCACCACCAACACTTAGAGATATGCCCCAACTAGACTTGCGCCTTCCATCCTTCATTGGATTGCAGTAGCTGCAGCTCACACTTAGACTTGCACCCTTTTTCAGAGTGGAGAGTGTATGTGTAAATGAGCTAGCGTCCACTCTTATTTATACTAATCTGCCAGTGAACTTTTCTAGTGGGGTCGACCTGTCCTTTCTGGAAAATACATTTACTTTATCTTTTTTCTGGCAGGTCGACTTGACTTCTGGAGCAATAGATTTCTTTTGGGGCTTCCTTAATTCTTTCAAGGGTTTTCCTTTGATGTCTTGGCATCTTCTTCTATAAGAAAAGTTATCCCGAAGGTGAATAACTCCCGCAGCTACCAGAAACATCAACACTCCCTCTTAGCCAGGGAGGCATTCTCCATGATGATTTTCCTTTGGTTCTCATAGCCTCGCAGGTTATGCCATGGTCCTCCGACCATGCCATCGTCACGCAGACCATGTTACTGGTAGCATCTTCACATCGCACACGGCTACACCCAATGTGGACCTTTTCTAGGGCCTCATCACCACTAGAATACACTAGGAACTACTCACCCGTAGTGTGGCACTAGGACCTACTTGCCTGTAGTGAATCGTCAAGGACCTACTCACCCATGACGTGTCGACTTGGTCAACTCCCAAGGGACATGTCCTCGTGGTCTACTCCCATGGGACATTGAGTGCCACCCCAAGACAACTTGTCACTACTCTGACAAGTGTCATGCTCAACTCCATCTCAAAGGAGCGTTCTCCAAGTCAACCCAGCCCAATATGGGGAGAAGATCAAGAGCGTCCCCACAGATCAACCCAGACCATCCACCTGGGGAGAAGACTCGTCTCAGATCGACCCAACCCAACAGAACTGAGGAGAAGACTCGTCTCAGGTCAACCCAACTCAGTCCATAGTGGAGAAGACAAAGAGAAGGAACAACACACTCACAGATCAACCCAGCCACTGCCCTGGGGAGAAGATCTGGAGAGTGTCCTCACATGTCGACCCAGCCCACTACTCTAGGGAGAAGACCTGGAGAATGTCTCACAAAGCTGAAATCATCAATACTCCCTCTTAACGAGGGGTATTCCACTCCAAGTTTATCACGGAAGTACTCGAACTTCGACTTGGCAAGAGGCTCAATGAGAACATTTGCAATCTTCTCATCTGTAGGAAGGTACTCCACTAGTATTGCCTTCCTCTGCACCATATCTCGTATGTAATGGTATTGTCATGAGATACTGAATTGAGATCTTCACATAGCTCAATGAATCACGGTGGGATCCAGCATCTGACCAAACAATCCTGCAAGGAGCTTGCAAAGCCACACTGCTTCGCGTACTGCTGCACATACTGCAATATACTCGGTTTTTGTGGTACTCAAAGGCACAAAAGTTTGTTTCCTTCTACACCAGGAAACCACAACAAATCCAAAATTGAAGCAGCACCCTGAGGTGCTCTTCCTATCAACTGCGCTCCCTAACCAATCTGAATCAATGTATCCCTACAGTCTCATGTCAACGCTGGAAGCATGTCTCAGGCCATATCCAACTGTGCCTCGCAAATGTCTCAACACATGCTTCGCAGCCACCCTATGTATCATCTCGACTGACTCATGAACTGGCTAAGTGCACTCACTACATAGCAAATATCCTGTCTCATGTTAACCAGATACATCAATGATCCAATCAGTTGTCGGTATATGGTCGGATCAATCAAGTCTGAATCGGAAGAAGATGCACTCAGCTTCCTCAGATTCATCACCATCTGTGTGGTCTTGGACTTACAGTCCAATATCCCAAATCTCCTCAAGATCTCAACTGTATACTTCCCCTGACTCAAGAAGATCTCATCAGTTCTTGGCCACACCTCAAGTCCCAAGAAGTAATGCACCATGCCAAGATCCTTCATTTCAAATTCAAAGGCCAGCTCATGCTTGCACCAAGCAATGAGATGCTCTGCTCCGGTGAAAAATAAGTCATCAACGTATAGGATCAAAATCAGGGACTTACCATCAACAATCTTATAGTACAGGTTGGCATCAGCAACACTCTTGTTGGAACCCAAACTCATCAGGTATCCATCAATCCTCGCATACCAAGAACAAGGTGCCTGCTTGAGTCCATACAGGGCCTTCCTCAACCTACAAACATGGGACTCCTTCCCATGAATCACGAAACCATCTGGTTGCTCGATATACACCTCTTCCTCAATCTCGCCATTGAGGAAAGTTGTCTTCGAGTCCATCTGATGTAATCTCCAACTACTCTGAAGCAAGTGCAATAATTGTCTGAATGGAGGTATATCGAGCAACAGAAGCAAAGGTCTCCTCATAGTCTATTCTGTCCACTTGAGAGAATCCTCTGGCCACAAATCTCACTTTGTGCTTCTCGATGCTCCCGTCAGCTACATGTGATATCCTTTAGGTCCCTTGAAGACTACCTCCTTCTCAAAGGAAACATCTCGGCTCACCTCAATCTATCTCTGACCTGGGATGTACATCTCATATGCCTTCGACGATTCACGGTACACAACATATGTACCCTTCCTGACTGAAAGATCTAACTTCGTCCTTTTCTCCTTGGGTACGTGAATGTGAACTGGACATCCAAATATCCTAAAGTGTCCAACCTGTCATTGTGACTAACCTGTCACGGTTACTGCCACTGTCTCATCCATGAGACCAGATCCACTCAAGGAAGCAAGTGTCATAGGCCCACACAAATCTGAATCCACAAGATCCCCTTGGATCTGTTGTCACTGCTCGGAAAAAGGCCCCTTGGAATCCATGCCAAGAGCACAACCTCCGCAAATGCCATCATGCTCAACACGAATCTGTGGTAGCCCCGTCACCATCTTCCCAAGAACGGGAAAAGCTCTATAATGAAAATGAGCAAGTCTCCTATGCCATAACTCATTTAGACTGATAGAATCATGTATCATGGCCTGAATTGGTTGAATTGTCAATCTGTACAAACTCTGGTCAAACTGTTTCATGTCTCAAACCAAAGATCATCTAATAAGTTGTCTTCTGCAACCGTCACTATAGCTCTCTCTCAAAGCCATCACTGGTGACCTGCCTCCATGGTAACCTGCCCGAAACAAGGAATAAGAACAACAATATTTCCATGGAAACCTCCATGGAATTTAACAAGATAACCTGCCCAAAACAAGAACAACCAAAACGAGAATATATCCTCGAAGGGAGATCAACTTCGCTTGCAACAAGTGCATCATCCATAGATCAAGTGCAACTAAAGATTGTTGGCATGGCTACAACCCCTACTTGTAATGTAGCAAATCTAACATACTTGAAATGTAAGTTAGAGGCATATCAATTTAAACAATCAAACCTGGAATCTTCACTTCGAGGGAGAGTGTGTTGTTCCTCTGAATGCATTGGATCTGAGGTCCCCCTTGGATCTATGATTGTTTCTTGGACAACAGTCCCTACTCCTGCAAACACCCTTATGATAATGATACATTTTTAAAAAATATATACAAGTGTATAACTCTAAAATTGTAGCATTCTCCGGTTCTGCTGCAACTTCATCCATGAATTAGTAGTTTCATATTAGCCTTAAGTCACGCTTCAAAACTCGTCTCCATCTCAGAATTTAGTAAAATATCTCTCAGAGGCAAGTCTCGAAAATGGATCTGGAACTTAGCTTATAGACTGCTTAAACATTCGGCTTACATTTCACTTTAGACCTGATCATGTAGACTGCAAGGCTCGGCCTGTAGTATCTTAGGTACAGACCTCAAACTAGGCCTTAACTCGGCCTTAATTATGCCTCTGAAATCAGGCCTGTAATTCATCTCAAAATTTACGCTACAATCTTTCAAACTACCACACAAAAAACATGCCAAAGACACCTGCAACTTATCTCATAAGAAGGTCAGATTAATTGTGTTTATTTCTTGTTGTGGTTTCCCTAGTAGGGCTACTCCTGGNTGTTAACCAGATACATCAATGATCCAATCAGTTGTCGGTATATGGTCGGATCAATCAAGTCTGAATCGGAAGAAGATGCACTCAGCTTCCTCAGATTCATCACCATCTGTGTGGTCTTGGACTTACAGTCCAATATCCCAAATCTCCTCAAGATCTCAACTGTATACTTCCCCTGACTCAAGAAGATCTCATCAGTTCTTGGCCACACCTCAAGTCCCAAGAAGTAATGCACCATGCCAAGATCCTTCATTTCAAATTCAAAGGCCAGCTCATGCTTGCACCAAGCAATGAGATGCTCTGCTCCGGTGAAAAATAAGTCATCAACGTATAGGATCAAAATCAGGGACTTACCATCAACAATCTTATAGTACAGGTTGGCATCAGCAACACTCTTGTTGGAACCCAAACTCATCAGGTATCCATCAATCCTCGCATACCAAGAACAAGGTGCCTGCTTGAGTCCATACAGGGCCTTCCTCAACCTACAAACATGGGACTCCTTCCCATGAATCACGAAACCATCTGGTTGCTCGATATACACCTCTTCCTCAATCTCGCCATTGAGGAAAGTTGTCTTCGAGTCCATCTGATGTAATCTCCAACTACTCTGAAGCAAGTGCAATAATTGTCTGAATGGAGGTATATCGAGCAACAGAAGCAAAGGTCTCCTCATAGTCTATTCCGTCCACTTGAGAGAATCCTCTGGCCACAAATCTCACTTTGTGCTTCTCGATGCTCCCATCAGCTACATGTGAGATCCTCTAGGTCCCTTGAAGACTACCTCCTTCTCAAAGGAAACATCTTGGCTCACCTCAATCTATCTCTGACCTGGGATGTAGATCTCATATGCCTTCGACGATTCACGGTACACAACATATGTACCCTTCCTGACTGAAAGGTCTAACTTCGTCCTTTTCTCCTTGGGTACGTGAATGTGAACTGGACATCCAAATATCCTAAAGTGTCCAACCTGTCATTGTGACCAACCTGTCACGGTTACTGCCACTGTCTCATCCATGAGACCAAATCCACTCAAGGAAGCAAGTGTCATAGGCCCACACAAATCTGAATCCACAAGATCCCCTTGGATCTGTTGTCACTGCTCGGAAAAAGACCCCTTGGAATCCATGCCAAGAGCACAACCTCCGCAAATGCCATCATGCTCAACACGAATCTGTGGTAGCCCTGTCACCATCTTCCCAAGAACGGGAAAAGCTCTATAATGAAAATGAGCAAGTCTCTTATGCCATAACTCATTTAGACTGATAGAATCATGTATCATGGCCTGAATTGGTTGAATTGTCAATCTGTACAAACTCTAGTCAAACTGTTTCATGTCTCAAACCAAAGATCATCTAATAAGTTGTCTTCTGCAACCGTCACTATAGCTCTCTCTCAAAGCCATCACTGGTGACCTGCCTCCATGGTAACCTACCCGGAACAAGGAACAAGAACAACAATATTTCCATGGAAACCTCCATGGAATTTAACAAGATAACCTGCCCAAAACAAGAATATATCCTCGAGGGGAGATCAACTTCGCTTGCAACAAGTGCATCATCCATAGCTCAAGTGCAACTAAAGATTGTTGGCATGGCTACAACCCCTACTTGTAATGTAGCAAATCTAACATACTTGAAATGTAAGTTAGAGGCATATCAATTTAAACAATCAAACCTGGAATCTTCACTTCGAGGGAGAGTGTGTTGTTCCTCTGAATGCATTGGATCTGAGGTCCCCCTTGGATCTATGATTGTTTCTTGGACAACAGTCCCTACTCCTGCAAACACCCTTATGATAATGATACATTTTTAAAAAATATATACAAGTGTATAACTCTAAAATTGTAGCATTCTCCGGTTCTGCTGCAACTTCATCCATGAATTAGTAGTTTCATATTAGCCTTAAGTCACGCTTCAAAACTCGTCTCCATCTCAGAATTTAGTAAAATATCTCTCAGAGGCAAGTCTCGAAAATGGATCTGGAACTTAGCTTATAGACTGCTTAAACATTCGGCTTACATTTCACTTTAGACCTGATCATGTAGACTGCAAGGCTCGGCCTGTAGTATCTTAGGTACAGACCTCAAACTAGGCCTTAACTCGGCCTTAATTATGCCTCTGAAATCAGGCCTGTAATTCATCTCAAAATTTACGCTACAATCTTTCAAACTACCACACAAAAAACATGCCAAAGACACCTGCAACTTATCTCATAAGAAGGTCAGATTAATTGTGTTTATTTCTTGTTGTGGTTTCCCTAGTAGGGCTACTCCTGGTTGTGGTTTGTTGTTAAGTCCCTAGACAGGGGTACGGCCAGGGCTAGAGGCCTACGACAGCCCTTAAACTTCATCACAGGACTATTCAAGGACTCGTCCCTTCTCTTCTGCCAACAACAGGGCTCTAACAGTCCTTAATTTTCGTGCAATTGGTCATCTTCGAGACCTGCTCTGATACCATGTTGAATTTCTAGACTAGTTTACAACTGTAGTAAATAACCAGGATCTCAAGAAGATTAACCAAGCACAAATTACAAAAACTAGGTCTGCTCATTTCTCCATAGGCAATGCTCTTTCATTGCCACCCAACCATAGGAATCCTCAAGTGCCACCCCCGAGCAGAGCATAGTAGTTTATCCTAGAAAACCCTTCTTCACAAGGGGAGAAAACCCAACACCTTCTTATAGAGAATATCCTTGCCAAGACAGAATAACCAAGAACAAGCTCTATTCACTAGAGCAAACTAATAAGAAAGAATCCAGCAATANTCAAGTGCAACTAAAGATTGTTGGCATGGCTACAACCCCTACTTGTAATGTAGCAAATCTAACATACTTGAAATGTAAGTTAGAGGCATATCAATTTAAACAATCAAACCTGGAATCTTCACTTCGAGGGAGAGTGTGTTGTTCCTCTGAATGCATTGGATCTGAGGTCCCCCTTGGATCTATGATTGTTTCTTGGACAACAGTCCCTACTCCTGCAAACACCCTTATGATAATGATACATTTTTAAAAAATATATACAAGTGTATAACTCTAAAATTGTAGCATTCTCCGGTTCTGCTGCAACTTCATCCATGAATTAGTAGTTTCATATTAGCCTTAAGTCACGCTTCAAAACTCGTCTCCATCTCAGAATTTAGTAAAATATCTCTCAGAGGCAAGTCTCGAAAATGGATCTGGAACTTAGCTTATAGACTGCTTAAACATTCGGCTTACATTTCACTTTAGACCTGATCATGTAGACTGCAAGGCTCGGCCTGTAGTATCTTAGGTACAGACCTCAAACTAGGCCTTAACTCGGCCTTAATTATGCCTCTGAAATCAGGCCTGTAATTCATCTCAAAATTTACGCTACAATCTTTCAAACTACCACACAAAAAACATGCCAAAGACACCTGCAACTTATCTCATAAGAAGGTCAGATTAATTGTGTTTATTTCTTGTTGTGGTTTCCCTAGTAGGGCTACTCCTGGCTGTGGTTTGTTGTTAAGACCCTAGACAGGGGTACGGCCAGGGCTAGAGGCCTACGACAGCCCTTAAACTTCATCACAAGACTATTCAAGGACTCGTCCCTTCTCTTCTACCAACAACAGGGCTCTAACAGTCCTTAATTTTCGTGCAATTGGTCATCTTCAAGACCTACTCTGATACCATGTTGAATTTCTAGACTAGTTTACAACTGTAGTAAATAACCAGAATCTCAAGAAGATTAACCAAGCACAAATTACAAAAATTAGGTCTACTCGTTTCTCCATAGGCAATGCTCTTTCATTGCCACCCAACCATAGGAATCCTCAAGTGCCACCCCCGAGCAGAGCTTAGTAGTTTATCCTAGAAAACCCTTCTTCACAAGGGGAGAAAACCCAACACCTTCTTATAGAGAATATCCTTGCCAAGACAGAATAACCAAGAACAAGCTCTATTCACTAAAGCAAACTAATAAGAAAGAATCCAGCAATAACTCAGCAATGTAAGCCCTAGACAGAGTGTTAGAGCACTAGTCCACCTCTAGCGCACCACCAAGACTGAGAGATATGCCCCAACCAGACTTGTGCCTTCCTTCCTTCATTGGATTGCAGCAGCTGCAACTCACACGTAGACTTGCACCCTTCTTCAAAGTGGAGTGTGTGTCTGTGTAAATGAGCTAGCGTCCACTCTTATTTATACTGATCTGCCAATGAACTTTTCTAGTGGGGCCGACCTGTCCTTTCTGGAAAATACATTTACTTTATCTTTTTCTGGCAGGCCGACTTGACTTCTGGAGCAATAGATTTCTTCTAGGGCTTCCTTAATTCTTTCAAGGGTTTTCCTTTGATGTCTTGGCATCTTCTTCTATAAGAAGGGTTATCCCGAAGGTGAATACCTCCCACGGCTACCAGAAACATCAACAAAAAGAAGACAGGTCTCATGTGATGTGTACATGGCCTCGAAAGATTTAGTGTTCCAAATCTTCACTTATTAGTTTTTAGTCATAAATTTTAATATGCATACAAGACAAATGCATGCACAAATTTTTATGAGAAGTCACATTTTAAACTTTTTTAAGTGACAAAGAAATATATGGTATAAGGTTGGGAAGTGTTACGTTTTTAAGTTTTTAACATAAAGTATTACTTTATGTTAATGTTAAAGGCTTTATTTTGTGTGACAAAAGTGGAGTGATAAGAGGATTATTTAATGTTTATTTCAAAGTAAGTTATAAGGATGAGAACTTGAGGCACTAGTGGTTGTACTTGTGAAGGTTAAATGTTTAAAAATGCTTGAAAATTGAGAGAGAAGTTGGAACATTTGTAACACTTTCTTTGAATATCCATGTGATCTCAAGAAAGAGATTGGAATGATTTTATTTTGTATCTTGGCACATATTTTTCATTGTATTTCGGCAAACTATTGTGATCACAAGGGAATCCATAATAAAACAGATTATTTTTGCTTGTGTCCTAGATCCACCCGAAATTGAATAAGGGGATCTTAGGTACACCTTGTGTAGTGTGTTGTGGTGAATTTTTCATGGAGGCTTATATTGTGTATTGTCTAGTTTTGACATAAATACAATTGCAATTTTAGCATTTAACGCAACACACACAAGCTCAAGCATAATGTTATTCAAGTACAATCAAGCATAAGTAATCAAACAGTTGCAACAATATCAAATTCTCAATAGCAATTCTTCATCAAATTGTAACAGAAAATCAAGCTTGCAGTCAAAGAAGAAATGGACATGACCTGGAATCAAAGCACCATCAAATTTGAAGATCAATTCAATTTCTGAATCAACAATAATTGTAACTTAATCATTTTGTAAGTTTACTTATTTTTTGAAATCAAGTGAAGTTGAAATTGTAATTTTTCCGGTGCATTCTCGGTTGAACCCAACACCCACAACTTGCTTGTGTCATTATATTCCTGAGTCTATAGGTTGAGTGGTTAAAAACTCAAATGATTGTAAACATCATAGTTTTGGGTGCATTTTCGGTAGTATCCGACACCCTCAACTTCTTGGAAGAAAGCAAGAAAATTTCAAGCAAGTGAATTTAAGCAAGAAAATTTCAAACGAGAAAATCCAAGCGAGCGAGTGCAAGCGAGTGTGAGCAAGAGAATAATAAGAAATGGGTAAAGGAGGAAAACGTTTGCAAAATGCCTCTTAAGAAATCAAGGAATTGCAAGAGTACAACCATGAATTACAAGATCAAATTGATATGAAAGATAAATTGATTCAAACACTTGAGTTGAAGTTAGTTCAAAACCAAAACATAATTGATCACATGGTTGATACAAAACAGTCAACAAAGGATCTTCGAGATGACATAGAAATGAAGGATCAATTGATTGATGCACTTCAGATAAAGTTAAGAGAAAAGCATAATCAAATTGATGACATGATTGATGCAACATCTACAATTAATCAAAAAGTTGATGCAAGTTGTGATACAAAGGATCTAATAGAGAAGATTGATTCAACATGTGCTACAAAGGAGCTTATCCAAATGGTTGATGCAGCATGTGATACAAACGAGTTCATGCAACAAGTTGATGCATCTTGTGACACACAAGACAATGCAAATGGTTGATGCTACTTGTGATACAAAAGACTTAATAGTTGATGCACAAGACATAATGCAGATGGTCGATGCTACTTGTGACACAAAAGACTTATTGCAGATGGTTGATTTTACTTGTGATACACATGACCTAATGGTGGATAC
>JZKD02S1753238.1:45203-72882 GCA_000966675.3 Picea glauca
TTCACAAGGGGAGAAAACCCAACACCTTCTTATAGAGAATATCCTTGCCAAGACAGAATAACCAAGAACAAGCTCTATTCACTAGAGCAAACTAATAAGAAAGAATCCAGCAATACCTCAGCAATGTAAGCCCTAGGGAGAGTGTTAGAGCACTGGTCAACCTCAAGCGCACCACCAAGACTGAGAGATATGCCCCAACCAGACTTGTGCCTTCCTTCCTTCATTGGATTGCAGCAGCTGCAACTCACACATAGACTTGCGCCCTTCTTCAAAGTGGAGTGTGTGTCTGTGTAAATGAACTAGCGTCCACTCTTATTTATACTAATCTGCCAGTGAACTTTTCTAGTGGGGCCGACCTGTCCTTTCTGGAAAATACATTTACTTTATCTTTTTCTGGCAAGCCGACTTGACTTCTGGAGCAATAGATTTCTTCTAGGGCTTCCTTAATTCTTTCAAGGGTTTTCCTTTGATGTCTTGGCATCTTCTTCTATAAGAAGGGTTATCCCAAAGGTGAATACCTCCCACAGCTACCAGAAACATCAACAAAAAGAAGACAGGTCTCATGTGATGTGTACATGGCCTCGAAAGATTTAGTGTTCCAAATCTTCACTTATTAGTTTTTAGTCTTAAATTTTAATATGCATACAAGACAAATGCATGCACAAATTTTTATGAGAAGTCACATTTTAAACTTTTTTAAGTGACAAAGAAATATATGGTATAAGGTTGGGAAGTGTTACGTTTTTAAGTTTTTAACATAAAGTATTACTTTATGTTAATGTTAAAGGCTTTATTTTGTGTGACAAAAGTGGAGTGATAAGAGGATTATTTAATGTTTATTTCAAAGTAAGTTATAAGGATGAGAACTTGAGGCACTAGTGGTTGTACTTGTGAAGGTTAAATGTTTAAAAATGCTTGAAAATTGAGAGAGAAGTTGGAACATTTGTAACACTTTCTTTGAATATCCATGTGATCTCAAGAAAGAGATTGGAATGATTTTATTTTGTATCTTGGCACATATTTTTCATTGTATTTCGGCAAACTATTGTGATCACAAGGGAATCCATAATAAAACAGATTATTTTTGCTTGTGTCCTAGATCCACCCGAAATTGAATAAGGGGATCTTAGGTACACCTTGTGTAGTGTGTTGTGGTGAATTTTTCATGGAGGCTTATATTGTGTATTGTCTAGTTTTGACATAAATACAATTGCAATTTTAGCATTTAACGCAACACACACAAGCTCAAGCATAATGTTATTCAAGTACAATCAAGCATAAGTAATCAAACAGTTGCAACAATATCAAATTCTCAATAGCAATTCTTCATCAAATTGTAACAGAAAATCAAGCTTGCAGTCAAAGAAGAAATGGACATGACCTGGAATCAAAGCACCATCAAATTTGAAGATCAATTCAATTTCTGAATCAACAATAATTGTAACTTAATCATTTTGTAAGTTTACTTATTTTTTGAAATCAAGTGAAGTTGAAATTGTAATTTTTCCGGTGCATTCTCGGTTGAACCCAACACCCACAACTTGCTTGTGTCATTATATTCCTGAGTCTATAGGTTGAGTGGTTAAAAACTCAAATGATTGTAAACATCATAGTTTTGGGTGCATTTTCGGTAGTATCCGACACCCTCAACTTCTTGGAAGAAAGCAAGAAAATTTCAAGCAAGTGAATTTAAGCAAGAAAATTTCAAACGAGAAAATCCAAGCGAGCGAGTGCAAGCGAGTGTGAGCAAGAGAATAATAAGAAATGGGTAAAGGAGGAAAACGTTTGCAAAATGCCTCTTAAGAAATCAAGGAATTGCAAGAGTACAACCATGAATTACAAGATCAAATTGATATGAAAGATAAATTGATTCAAACACTTGAGTTGAAGTTAGTTCAAAACCAAAACATAATTGATCACATGGTTGATACAAAACAGTCAACAAAGGATCTTCGAGATGACATAGAAATGAAGGATCAATTGATTGATGCACTTCAGATAAAGTTAAGAGAAAAGCATAATCAAATTGATGACATGATTGATGCAACATCTACAATTAATCAAAAAGTTGATGCAAGTTGTGATACAAAGGATCTAATAGAGAAGATTGATTCAACATGTGCTACAAAGGAGCTTATCCAAATGGTTGATGCAGCATGTGATACAAACGAGTTCATGCAACAAGTTGATGCATCTTGTGACACACAAGACAATGCAAATGGTTGATGCTACTTGTGATACAAAAGACTTAATAGTTGATGCACAAGACATAATGCAGATGGTCGATGCTACTTGTGACACAAAAGACTTATTGCAGATGGTTGATTTTACTTGTGATACACATGACCTAATGGTGGATACCAAAGAAACACAAGTGATTGATGATTCCTTAACTAGTCATGACATGGAATCATATAGTGTACACATGAAGGAAAGTCTTGATGAAGATGAGTCCCAAAAAGCCGCACAGAATGACAGCAGCAACAAAAACAAACGGGAAGAAGTAAAAGGACAAAGTCAAAATGATATTTCCAAGATATTTGTCAAACCTTAGGAAGCATTATCATTCAACAAAGATCGACATGGCTTAGGATATGACAAAAGCAACAGTTTTCATATCCCAGATTACTCTAAACCAATTCAGTTTGTGCGTGCAGGATTTCGTGAAGAATATTACTAATAAGAGCCAATAAGTGAAGAATATTACTAATAAGTGGACACATGAAGGAAAGTCTTGATGAAGATGAGTCCCAAAAAGCCGCACAGAATGACAGCAGCAACAACAACAAATGGGAAGAAGTAAAAGGACAAAGTCAAAATGATATTTCCAAGATATTTGTCAAACCTTGGGAAGCATTATCATTCAACAAAGATCGGCATGGCTTAGGATATGACAAAAGCAACAGTTTTCATATCCCAGATTACTCTAAACCAATTCAGTTTGTGCGTGCAGGATTTCGTGAAGAAGTGAAGAATATTACTAATAAGTGCCAACATTGTCATAGAGTTGGTCACTTGGAGACACAGTGTTTTGCTCTCCATCCTTCTCTTCATTGTGGGAAGACAAATCACCTCTCAGAAAAATGTCACAAGAAGAAAAAGATTAAGCAAACAATTAATTATGGATGGATAACTTCATGGAAATGGAATCAACGAGTAAAGAAACTACATCAGTCTTACTGTCTAGTCAAGACAAAGGTAAAGCCACAGCTGCATGGAGAAATGACAACAGTCAAAATCTTTCAAACAACTATTCTAGATGATTTTGGTGATGATCTAGATACAGTTCTATATATTCTTTCAAAGTTGTCCCCTTATGGCATAGCTTTTAAGCATGGCCCTCACGGGATAAGATAACATGTGGTTGTTTCCACATGCCCACTTTGCAATAAACATAAATGGAATAAGTATGGTACTCTCCTGATCTTAGGGGAGGAGTTCCCAAATCAAGTGAAGATGGTTCGTAAAACCACTTGTGGTCTCTCCTTTCAGCTGACAAAGAGGGGAATTCATGATGGAATTGAAGATGGTTGTCAGACTAAAAGTTTCGACAACAACATATGCCAGACAGGCATGAAATTTTCCAGATCGAAAGTTGCAGTCTGTAGATGACAGACTTTGGCAGAATTATGGTTCAATGAGTTGTAGTTGAATCATACATGGGATACATGATTGGGATGTTGATTTTGAGAACAATATTGTGGACATTTTGTTCACCTTGATGGTCATTGGACCTAGCAGAGGACAGCACGATCCTTTTGCATTGTAGCTTGGCATTTGATTGAGTTGTCAGGAATTTTCAGGGATGTGTCAGACTTGCAGTTGATTCACTTCTCTTGGTTCACTCTCATCATATTGGAGTTCACATCAGTGAACAAATTACAGGAATTATGGCTCACATGATTACACAGTGAGGTTTTCAGAGTTTTCAGCATCCGTATTTGGCGATTTTTCAGGCAATTCTTCATTGAGGCTCAGTTCAGGAGTTTCAACGTGAAGACTTGGAGATGATACCAGTTTATCATGCTTTGTTGGTATTATTGTTCGGACTTATGATTGAGAGGGGGGAATGTTAGCCTCTTTCTCATATACAATCATTAAGTCCTAAAATACCACCTTTATGTATTTCACATAACTAGGATATAGTTGTTATCCTAAGTGAGTTTCTAGATTCCTACTTTGCCTCCTACTTGATCTCTTGATGAGGTGTCGAGGTGAGAGCATTTGAGGTGGTTTTATTGTTGTATTATATATTTGTAGCAATGAATGAATACAATGTACATGAGATGGATTAAGGCCTTTTCCTCCAAAATTATTGTCTTAATATTATTGTGCTCAATTTATTCAAAGATAGAATAGGATAGCATGTGTTGCTTCTTTTTGGTTCCTTCTTCAAAAACATGATTGCTCAAGTCTGGAATTATAGTTTGAATGATTTCCACCTGTGGCAATGGGAAAATTTATGGGAACTTGGAAGACAAGCTCATATTTCCCAGCATTCGTATCATACCCTTTTAGAATATTTTTCAGGTTGCCAGTAGGAGAGTTTTAAATTCTCAATTATCTAGCTAAAGGTGGTTTGCATGCCAGGGATAAATAGCATTCTCTTTGGTCCAGTACAAATATTCTTGAGTGGGAACTACAATTGTCTTTCATGGATACAGGATAAGCACGACTTGCAACACTCCCTTTAATATTATTAAAGTTGCACATAACAATTACATGCAGAATACTTGAAGTGAGAGAAGAGAGAAAAAAGATTGCTTGATGTATTCAACGTGCGTAAATGTCAATACATAAAGTTGTCTCATGAGAGAGACATAAGTTAGGCAACCTCCTACATAACCATAAAATGACATGTGACTTAATTAGCTCTTAAGTCACTTTATTGATGTCATTTTATTAGACATCCCTAACTTAAAGTCCCGACTCCTGAGCAAAGTTACCAGCTTGGCTCGACAAAGAACTCGGCAAGGCAGAAGAGTTAAGAGTCAGGAAAAACTCAGCAAAAACTGTTGATGTTTTTGTAGCATCGGGAGGTATTCCCACATGAGCCTAGGTGTTGAGCATGTGGGAGCCATTCTTGACACTCACATTGTGATTTTTCCTTGAGAATTTTCTTTGTGTGGGGTCTTTGTGGGCTTGTTAATGGGCTTTGTGGACTTATTGATGGGCTTAGTGGTTGTTTGATGGGGTTTTGCACCCATTGAAAGATTAAACAAAACTAATTTAATGTTGAGTTTGTGGAGAGGGTGCCTAAGTTGATTTAGGGGCTTCTAACTCAACCCTTAGTTGTATAAATGGAGAACCTTGTGAGAGAGAAACACACAACAAGTGAAGGAGGAATTTCACTCTGAAGTTGTGAGTGGAATTGAGGTCGTGTAAGGCTTAGGCATGGAGAGTATTTCTGTGCAGACCTGCATCTAGGGCAGCAGGGTATTCTTGTGCAGGTGGATTGGAAAGAAGGGTCGAGTATGGGGCTAGAACCAGCCAGCAAAAGGGAGCCACAGTCCATGGTATTTTGAGAGGCTCGGCCTGCAAGTTTAGGGCAACCGCATGTATTTTGAGAGGCTCGGCTTGCAAATTTAGGGCAGCTGCTAGGTCTGTTTTGTTGTTCAGAGGGAGTCTGGACAGCCCACCTCAAGCCTGAGGTAGCCAGCAGCTTTAGGAGCCCAGCCGCAGAATTTCTGGGCAGTTTTGAGGGCTGTTACAGGTGGATTACAGACCCGTCAGCCTAGCCGTATCCTTTGAGGGCTAGTACAGTTAGTCTTGGGACAGTTTTATGACTGGGACAGTCAGCTGAAAGGGTAGTATTGAGGACTGTAAAGAGATCGTGAAGGCCTGCTCAGGTGACTAGCAATCAGAGAAAGGTTTCGGCATGTGTAAAGGCTAAAGTACAGTGAGCTGAATTGGGCACAGAAACCAAGGAGGGTTTCTGCAGTGGACAAGGGTTTTCTGTAAGTATTTTGGTGATTTCTTTTGGTGTAAGAAAGGGCTATTTTCCCTGGTACGGGAGCCCAAATTATGAGGAATGACTTAATTAAAAATTGAGTGTATTGTGTATGATCTAATTGTTGGTTTATTTTCCGTTGTGCTAAGTTGTTAGACATCTCAGTCTGTTTATGTTCACAGTTCAGAATGTGTGATTTTTGTGTATACTGTTGAGAACCTAGATAAGACCTGAGGTGTGTTCAAAATCTAACATGGTATCAGAGTTGAGGCTTTGAAAAGAGCAGTTGGATCTCAGATTTACACAGGTAACAGCCTTGAAAAGGAGTTGTAGCATATTTGACAACTGAGCATCTTGGACTTCTGGGTTAAATTCCAACAGCAAAGATGGCTTTTGGATTGAGAATTGAAGATCGGTTGGATGGGATATCCAACTACAGTTCGTGGAAGGAAAGAATCAAGTTAGACTAGTTGGTGAATGATCTGTGGGAATTTGTTGACACCTCGATCACTAAGCCAACTAATGCAGCAGAACTGGCTAAGTTTAACAAGTCAGATGCAAAGGCCAGGTTGATCATTCTTGATCGGGTGAAAGATCATTTGATACCTTACCTAACTGGAAAGACCAGGACATGGCACATGTGAGAGGCTCCAAAAACATTATTTCAGAACAAGATCGAAAACCAGAAGATGGTGTTGAGAGAGAAGCTCGGGGAGATCATGATGACTGGTTCAGAAAATGTGACATCATATCTCACCAGAATTCAGCAAGTTCATGATGACCTTCCAACTATAGGGGACGATGTGGCAAACACAAAGTTGGTGAGGACGGCACACAAGGGCTTCTCGGAGCAATGGAAGTCATTCATCAAAGGAGTTGTGTCACGTGAGAAGTTGCTAGATTGGAACAAATTGTGGGATGATTTCATTTAGGAAGAACTTCGAGATGATGATCTTTAGCACAAGAGTTGTGAGGAGAATGCTCTTTCTAGTCAGTTGAAGAAGAGCAAAGGGATGAAAGACTTGAGCAAAGTCAGGTGCTATGCATGCAACGAATTTGGCCATTATGCCAGCTAGTGTCTGAATAAGAAGAAGAAGGGCAGGAAAGAGAAGCAGGCTAAGATGGTTTCTCCAGCCATATCCAAGGAGGAAGAGTTGGCTAAGAAGTTCCAAGAGGAATTTCTTCTTGTCTCCCACCTTTCAAAGAGCACCATTCATGAGGGTGCTTGGTTCTTAGACATTGGGGCTACCAGACATATGACAAAAACACGAGAGTGTTCAAGAGCTTGACTAAATGGGATTATGATCTGCATGTCAGGATTGGTGATCCGAGTCAGCATGCGGTGAAAGGAGTCGAGGACTATACCATTCAAGATGGAGTCAAGTGGGGTGTTGCGAGTTCAAAACGTGCTTTGGGTGCCAGAACTCAAGTGCAAAATGCTCTCAATCTCATCGATTAAGCAGACGAGATTCAAAGTTGTGTTCCAAAAGGGAAAGGCACTTCTTTGACGCAGTCGACCTAGCTGAAACCCGGGGGTGGTTCTAGGAGTTAGGGAGAGTGGTTTATATAGGCTAACAGGCAAGCCTATACTGAAGAATAGTGGAAAGAAGGTTGTGCAGGCTCAAAGGGAGATTCAATCGTCCAAAGGAAGTCAACCTTCTGATCCAGGTGGGAGAGCAATAGGGCATTCTTGTGCAGGTGGCTTGGAAAGGAGGGTCGAGTAGGGCATAGACCCAGCTAGCAAAAGGGAGCCACAATCCATGGTATTTTGAGAGGCTTGGCCTGCAAGTTTAAGGCAGTCGTAGCTATTTTGAGAGGCTCGGCCTGCAAATTTAGGGCATCCGCTAGGTCTGTTTTGTTGTTCAGAGGGAGTCTAGACAGCCTACCTCAAGCCTGAGGTAGTCGACAGCTTTAGGAGCCCAGCCACAAATTTTCTGGCCAGTTCTGAGGGCTCTAGACTTGTGGATTATAGACCTGTCAACCTAGCCATAGCTTTTGAGGGCTAGTACAATTAGTCTTGGGACAGATTTATGACTAGGTAGATTATAGACCTACCAACCTAACAGCTTTTGAGGGCTAGTACAGTTAGTCTTGGGACAGTTTTATGACTAGGACAGTCAACTGAAGGGGAAGTATTGGGGACTGGAGAGAGACCGTGAAGGCCTGCTCAAGTGACCAACAATCAGAGAAAGGTTTTGGCCTATGTAAAGGCTAAAGTACAATGAGTTGAATTGGGCACAGAAACCAAGGAGGATTTTGCAGTGGACAAGGGTTTTCTGTAAGTATTTTGGTGATTTCTTTTGGTGTAAGAAAGGGCCATTTTCCCTGGTATTGTGTATGATCTAATTGTTGGCTTATTTTCTGTTATACTAAGTTGTTAGACATCTCAAAGTGTTCATGTTCATAGTTCAAATTGTGTGATTTCTATGTATACTATCGAGAACCTAGACCAGAGATGAGGTGTGTTAAAAATCTAACAAAAACAGAGAATGATAAAATGAGCATAATGGCGTGGTTTGGGGCTTAGACACCTTTGCGAGTTTGACTCGATCAAACCAAGTCAAAATCGGTCAATCCAAGTTATACTCACATGTATAACTCATTCAACCAAAGTTTGACTTGGCTTGAGCCAGATAAAAAAATTTGATACGGATTCAAGTTATCATGATTCAGTGAGTATAATTTGTGATTCCTGTTAAATGGGTCCTTGTTATGCAATACAAGATATGAACATTAATAAATATACTCTAGCCTCGTGGGCTAGCTCGAGTGGTTGAGTGCTTTGAGCTTCATTTTTGAGGTCTCAAGATCAATTCCTTGGGCTACTTACCTTTTTTGCATGCCTCACTCAATGTCCCTATAGTGTCAGGGCCATAATCAACACTGACAGTTTGCATTGGGTACCATCCATGAATGTGGGGAGGTGCCCAGAGGTTTCCTCACGAAGTTTTCCTTGGAAAAAGAGGTATGAACTAACTATATTCTAGGAAACCTTATCAACGAACTCCAACTTAGACTTAGTGCTAGTAACTAGTATGAGATCAAAGAGTCAAGGTTTGACCTATCACATGCCTTGTTATTGTAAGTGTGTTTTGGCGTCATTTAAACAGTTGGCCATTCAACTCATAATACACTTTGTGTTGGCCTTCATCAAATAGGGTCCAACCATAAGGAGTCTTTGCATTAGGGCTATTCTTGTACTGTCCAGATTATAAATTGGAATACCATTGGTGTTTTCTTTTGAAATCAGTTATTGTTATACATGAGGCACGGTCCTCTTTCTTACCAAAAAGATACATGTTGTAGTTTCAAATAAAATCAAATTGTATAATCATAGCAATTACCTACTAAAAGCAATCAGTGAAGCTTTTCTTTAATATTATATTGATTGTGACTCTGTTATCATTTGAATTGAAAATAGATCTCAGGCGCTTCACGTTAATTTCTCTAGATCAACTAACGAAGTAAACAGATCAGATCTAAATACTTTGCTGAAATAATTAACTCTTGCATGCAGCGGAAAAAATGAGAAAAACAATCACACAGTACACAATAATTTTTCTGCTCTTCCAAATCAATTCTTCATCAAATAACATCAGAACTTACAAGAGCTCCCTTCACAGGGAAAATGGCTCTGAGAAATTAAAACCACAAACCAAATGTGCAAACCTGAACCACAACGCCGCATCGATTTGTGTGTTGCCAATAACTGAGGTTGTCCACACAGATCTGTATGGATCCGTACTTTCTACAATAAATGCAATTGCCTCGAAAGACGTGATGCCTTGAAATATGTGCTGCCTCAAAAGACGTGTTGCCTCAAAAACTATGTTGCCTCAAAAGACGTGATGCCTCGATTTTCATGTTGCCTCAAAAGACATGTTGCCTCGAAATCCATGCGGCATCAAAAGATGTGTTGCCTCGATTTCTATGTTGCCTTGAGAAGCGTGCAACCTACCTTGGGAAACATGATTTTTTCTTTTCTCGCCAAGCTGAAAAATCAGATCTGATTTTTCCTCTTCACCTCACGTGACTTGTGAAATGAAAAATTCCTTGTGTCTTTTCCTTTACCCTCTCTATCTTTTATCTTGAGTGATTTACCTAATCTCAACGGTCAAGATTAGATCGTGAGATCAACAGCTCTCTTTTAATTAAATCATTAAGTGACTTCAACTTAGTCACTTTATAAAAAGACATTCACTTTATTAGTAAATTAATAAAAATGAATTCTAGGAGAAGTATAGGATACATTTAATGACGATTTCTGCGAGTAGACACCCTTACGAAAATATTTATCCAAGCTACAAACACTAACACTCCCTCTATAGGAATATACTGGAGTTGAACTGCTCCCTTTTGCGCCCTGTCTCTGATGAAGTGGTACATGATCTCAATGTGCTTTGCCCTGTCGTCAAACATTGGATTCTCCGAGAGTTTGATGCAACTTTGGTTATCACAATACCACTTCATCGGAGACAGGGTGCAGAAGGGAGTAGTTTGGCTCCAATATATTCCTACAAAGGAGCAGTTGGCAGACATTTTCACCAAGCCCTTGGTTAATGGCAAGTACGTCTCTTTCGGAGACAAGCTTAGAGTGGTGGAGAATACCTTCCTCGCTAAGAGGGAGTGTTAGTGTTCGTAGCTTGGACAAGTATTTCCATAAGGGTGTCTACTTGCAGAAATCGTCATTAAATGTATCCTATACTTTTCCTAGAATTCACTTTATTAATTAACTAATAAAGTGAATGTTTTTATAAAGTGACTTTTAATTAATAAAGTGACTAAGTTAAAGTCACTTAATGATTTAATTAAAAGAGAGTTGTTGATCTCNAAACTACATCAGTCTTACTGTCTAGTCAAGACAAAGGTAAAGCCACAGCTGCATGGAGAAATGACAACAGTCAAAATCTTTCAAACAACTATTCTAGATGATTTTGGTGATGATCTAGATACAGTTCTATATATTCTTTCAAAGTTGTCCCCTTATGGCATAGCTTTTAAGCATGGCCCTCACGGGATAAGATAACATGTGGTTGTTTCCACATGCCCACTTTGCAATAAACATAAATGGAATAAGTATGGTACTCTCCTGATCTTAGGGGAGGAGTTCCCAAATCAAGTGAAGATGGTTCGTAAAACCACTTGTGGTCTCTCCTTTCAGCTGACAAAGAGGGGAATTCATGATGGAATTGAAGATGGTTGTCAGACTAAAAGTTTCGACAACAACATATGCCAGACAGGCATGAAATTTTCCAGATCGAAAGTTGCAGTCTGTAGATGACAGACTTTGGCAGAATTATGGTTCAATGAGTTGTAGTTGAATCATACATGGGATACATGATTGGGATGTTGATTTTGAGAACAATATTGTGGACATTTTGTTCACCTTGATGGTCATTGGACCTAGCAGAGGACAGCACGATCCTTTTGCATTGTAGCTTGGCATTTGATTGAGTTGTCAGGAATTTTCAGGGATGTGTCAGACTTGCAGTTGATTCACTTCTCTTGGTTCACTCTCATCATATTGGAGTTCACATCAGTGAACAAATTACAGGAATTATGGCTCACATGATTACACAGTGAGGTTTTCAGAGTTTTCAGCATCCGTATTTGGCGATTTTTCAGGCAATTCTTCATTGAGGCTCAGTTCAGGAGTTTCAACGTGAAGACTTGGAGATGATACCAGTTTATCATGCTTTGTTGGTATTATTGTTCGGACTTATGATTGAGAGGGGGGAATGTTAGCCTCTTTCTCATATACAATCATTAAGTCCTAAAATACCACCTTTATGTATTTCACATAACTAGGATATAGTTGTTATCCTAAGTGAGTTTCTAGATTCCTACTTTGCCTCCTACTTGATCTCTTGATGAGGTGTCGAGGTGAGAGCATTTGAGGTGGTTTTATTGTTGTATTATATATTTGTAGCAATGAATGAATACAATGTACATGAGATGGATTAAGGCCTTTTCCTCCAAAATTATTGTCTTAATATTATTGTGCTCAATTTATTCAAAGATAGAATAGGATAGCATGTGTTGCTTCTTTTTGGTTCCTTCTTCAAAAACATGATTGCTCAAGTCTGGAATTATAGTTTGAATGATTTCCACCTGTGGCAATGGGAAAATTTATGGGAACTTGGAAGACAAGCTCATATTTCCCAGCATTCGTATCATACCCTTTTAGAATATTTTTCAGGTTGCCAGTAGGAGAGTTTTAAATTCTCAATTATCTAGCTAAAGGTGGTTTGCATGCCAGGGATAAATAGCATTCTCTTTGGTCCAGTACAAATATTCTTGAGTGGGAACTACAATTGTCTTTCATGGATACAGGATAAGCACGACTTGCAACACTCCCTTTAATATTATTAAAGTTGCACATAACAATTACATGCAGAATACTTGAAGTGAGAGAAGAGAGAAAAAAGATTGCTTGATGTATTCAACGTGCGTAAATGTCAATACATAAAGTTGTCTCATGAGAGAGACATAAGTTAGGCAACCTCCTACATAACCATAAAATGACATGTGACTTAATTAGCTCTTAAGTCACTTTATTGATGTCATTTTATTAGACATCCCTAACTTAAAGTCCCGACTCCTGAGCAAAGTTACCAGCTTGGCTCGACAAAGAACTCGGCAAGGCAGAAGAGTTAAGAGTCAGGAAAAACTCAGCAAAAACTGTTGATGTTTTTGTAGCATCGGGAGGTATTCCCACATGAGCCTAGGTGTTGAGCATGTGGGAGCCATTCTTGACACTCACATTGTGATTTTTCCTTGAGAATTTTCTTTGTGTGGGGTCTTTGTGGGCTTGTTAATGGGCTTTGTGGACTTATTGATGGGCTTAGTGGTTGTTTGATGGGGTTTTGCACCCATTGAAAGATTAAACAAAACTAATTTAATGTTGAGTTTGTGGAGAGGGTGCCTAAGTTGATTTAGGGGCTTCTAACTCAACCCTTAGTTGTATAAATGGAGAACCTTGTGAGAGAGAAACACACAACAAGTGAAGGAGGAATTTCACTCTGAAGTTGTGAGTGGAATTGAGGTCGTGTAAGGCTTAGGCATGGAGAGTATTTCTGTGCAGACCTGCATCTAGGGCAGCAGGGTATTCTTGTGCAGGTGGATTGGAAAGAAGGGTCGAGTATGGGGCTAGAACCAGCCAGCAAAAGGGAGCCACAGTCCATGGTATTTTGAGAGGCTCGGCCTGCAAGTTTAGGGCAACCGCATGTATTTTGAGAGGCTCGGCTTGCAAATTTAGGGCAGCTGCTAGGTCTGTTTTGTTGTTCAGAGGGAGTCTGGACAGCCCACCTCAAGCCTGAGGTAGCCAGCAGCTTTAGGAGCCCAGCCGCAGAATTTCTGGGCAGTTTTGAGGGCTGTTACAGGTGGATTACAGACCCGTCAGCCTAGCCGTATCCTTTGAGGGCTAGTACAGTTAGTCTTGGGACAGTTTTATGACTGGGACAGTCAGCTGAAAGGGTAGTATTGAGGACTGTAAAGAGATCGTGAAGGCCTGCTCAGGTGACTAGCAATCAGAGAAAGGTTTCGGCATGTGTAAAGGCTAAAGTACAGTGAGCTGAATTGGGCACAGAAACCAAGGAGGGTTTCTGCAGTGGACAAGGGTTTTCTGTAAGTATTTTGGTGATTTCTTTTGGTGTAAGAAAGGGCTATTTTCCCTGGTACGGGAGCCCAAATTATGAGGAATGACTTAATTAAAAATTGAGTGTATTGTGTATGATCTAATTGTTGGTTTATTTTCCGTTGTGCTAAGTTGTTAGACATCTCAGTCTGTTTATGTTCACAGTTCAGAATGTGTGATTTTTGTGTATACTGTTGAGAACCTAGATAAGACCTGAGGTGTGTTCAAAATCTAACATGGTATCAGAGTTGAGGCTTTGAAAAGAGCAGTTGGATCTCAGATTTACACAGGTAACAGCCTTGAAAAGGAGTTGTAGCATATTTGACAACTGAGCATCTTGGACTTCTGGGTTAAATTCCAACAGCAAAGATGGCTTTTGGATTGAGAATTGAAGATCGGTTGGATGGGATATCCAACTACAGTTCGTGGAAGGAAAGAATCAAGTTAGACTAGTTGGTGAATGATCTGTGGGAATTTGTTGACACCTCGATCACTAAGCCAACTAATGCAGCAGAACTGGCTAAGTTTAACAAGTCAGATGCAAAGGCCAGGTTGATCATTCTTGATCGGGTGAAAGATCATTTGATACCTTACCTAACTGGAAAGACCAGGACATGGCACATGTGAGAGGCTCCAAAAACATTATTTCAGAACAAGATCGAAAACCAGAAGATGGTGTTGAGAGAGAAGCTCGGGGAGATCATGATGACTGGTTCAGAAAATGTGACATCATATCTCACCAGAATTCAGCAAGTTCATGATGACCTTCCAACTATAGGGGACGATGTGGCAAACACAAAGTTGGTGAGGACGGCACACAAGGGCTTCTCGGAGCAATGGAAGTCATTCATCAAAGGAGTTGTGTCACGTGAGAAGTTGCTAGATTGGAACAAATTGTGGGATGATTTCATTTAGGAAGAACTTCGAGATGATGATCTTTAGCACAAGAGTTGTGAGGAGAATGCTCTTTCTAGTCAGTTGAAGAAGAGCAAAGGGATGAAAGACTTGAGCAAAGTCAGGTGCTATGCATGCAACGAATTTGGCCATTATGCCAGCTAGTGTCTGAATAAGAAGAAGAAGGGCAGGAAAGAGAAGCAGGCTAAGATGGTTTCTCCAGCCATATCCAAGGAGGAAGAGTTGGCTAAGAAGTTCCAAGAGGAATTTCTTCTTGTCTCCCACCTTTCAAAGAGCAACATTCATGAGGGTGCTTGGTTCTTAGACAGTGGGGCTACCAGACATATGACAAAAACATGAGAAGTGTTCAAGAGCTTGACTAAATGGGATTATGATCTGCATGTCAGGATTGGTGATCCGAGTCAACATGCGGTCAAAGGAGTCGGGACTATACCATTCAAGATGGAGTCAAGTGGGGTGTTGCGAGTTCAAAACGTGCTTTCGGTGCCAGAACTTAGGTGCAAAATGCTCTCAATCTCATCGATTAAGCAGACGAGATTCAAAGTTGTGTTCCGAAAGGGAAAGGCACTTCTTTGACGCAGTCGACCTAGCTGAAACCCGGGGGTAGTTCTAGGAGTTAGGGACAGCGGTTTATATAGGCTAATAGGCAAGCCTATACTGAAGAATAGTGGAAAAAAGGTTGTGCAGGCTCAGAGGGAGATTCAATCGTCCAGAGGAAGTCAACCTTCTGATCCAGGTGGGAGAGCAATAGGGCATTCTTGTGCAGGTGGCTTGGAAAGGAGGGTCGAGTAGGGCATAGACCCAGCCAGCAAAAGGGAGCCACAATCCATGGTATTTTGAGAGGCTTGGCCTGCAAGTTTAGGGCAGTCGTAGCTATTTTGAGAGGCTCGGCCTGCAAATTTAGGGCATCCGCTAGGTCTGTTTTGTTGTTCAAAGGGAGTCTAGACAGCCTACCTCAGGCCTGAGGTAGTCGACAGCTTTAGGAGCCCAGCCACAAATTTTCTGGCCAGTTCTGAGGGCTCTAGAATTGTGGATTATAGACCTGTCAACCTAGCCATAGCTTTTGAGGGCTAGTACAATTAGTCTTGGGACAGATTTATGACTAGGTAGATTATAGACCTACCAACCTAGCCACAGCCTTTGAGGGCTAGTACAGTTAGTCTTGGGAAGTTTTATGACTAGGACAGTCAACTGAAGGGGAAGTATTGAGGACTGGAGAGAGACCGTGAAGGCCTGCTCAAGTGACCAACAATCAGAGAAAGGTTTTGGCCTATGTAAAGGCTAAAGTACAATGAGTTGAATTGGGCACAGAAACCAAGGAGGGTTTTGCAGTGGACAAGGGTTTTCTGTAAGTATTTTGGTGATTTCTTTTGGTGTAAGAAAGGGCCATTTTCCCTAGTACTGTGTATGATCTAATTGTTGGCTTATTTTCTGCTATACTAAGTTGTTAGACATCTCAAAGTGTTTATGTTCATAGTTCAAATTGTGTGATTTCTATGCATACTATCGAGAACCTAGACCAGACCTGAGGTGTGTTAAAAATCTAACAAAAACAGAGAATGATAAAATGAGAATAATGGTGTGGTTTGGGGCTTAGACACCCTTGCGAGTTTGACTCGATCAAACCAAGTCAAAATCGGTCAATCCAAGTTATACTCACGTGTATAACTCATTCAACCAAAGTTTGACTTGGCTTGAGCCAGATAAAAAAATTTGATACGGATTCAAGTTATCATGATTCAGTGAGTATAATTTGTGATTCCTGTTAAATGGGTCCTTGTTATGCAATACAAGATATGAACATTAATAAATATACTCTAGCCTCGTGGGCTAGCTCGAGTGGTTGAGTGCTTTGAGCTTCATTTTTGAGGTCTCAAGATCAATTCCTTGGGCTACTTACCTTTTTTGCATGCCTCACTCAATGTCCCTATAGTGTCAGGGCCATAATCAACACTGACAGTTTGCATTGGGTACCATCCATGAATGTGGGGAGGTGCCCAGAGGTTTCCTCACGAAGTTTTCCTTGGAAAAAGAGGTATGAACTAACTATATTCTAGGAAACCTTATCAACGAACTCCAACTTAGACTTAGTGCTAGTAACTAGTATGAGATCAAAGAGTCAAGGTTTGACCTATCACATGCCTTGTTATTGTAAGTGTGTTTTGGCGTCATTTAAACAGTTGGCCATTCAACTCATAATACACTTTGTGTTGGCCTTCATCAAATAGGGTCCAACCATAAGGAGTCTTTGCATTAGGGCTATTCTTGTACTGTCCAGATTATAAATTGGAATACCATTGGTGTTTTCTTTTGAAATCAGTTATTGTTATACATGAGGCACGGTCCTCTTTCTTACCAAAAAGATACATGTTGTAGTTTCAAATAAAATCAAATTGTATAATCATAGCAATTACCTACTAAAAGCAATCAGTGAAGCTTTTCTTTAATATTATATTGATTGTGACTCTGTTATCATTTGAATTGAAAATAGATCTCAGGCGCTTCACGTTAATTTCTCTAGATCAACTAACGAAGTAAACAGATCAGATCTAAATACTTTGCTGAAATAATTAACTCTTGCATGCAGCGGAAAAAATGAGAAAAACAATCACACAGTACACAATAATTTTTCTGCTCTTCCAAATCAATTCTTCATCAAATAACATCAGAACTTACAAGAGCTCCCTTCACAGGGAAAATGGCTCTGAGAAATTAAAACCACAAACCAAATGTGCAAACCTGAACCACAACGCCGCATCGATTTGTGTGTTGCCAATAACTGAGGTTGTCCACACAGATCTGTATGGATCCGTACTTTCTACAATAAATGCAATTGCCTCGAAAGACGTGATGCCTTGAAATATGTGCTGCCTCAAAAGACGTGTTGCCTCAAAAACTATGTTGCCTCAAAAGACGTGATGCCTCGATTTTCATGTTGCCTCAAAAGACATGTTGCCTCGAAATCCATGCGGCATCAAAAGATGTGTTGCCTCGATTTCTATGTTGCCTTGAGAAGCGTGCAACCTACCTTGGGAAACATGATTTTTTCTTTTCTCGCCAAGCTGAAAAATCAGATCTGATTTTTCCTCTTCACCTCACGTGACTTGTGAAATGAAAAATTCCTTGTGTCTTTTCCTTTACCCTCTCTATCTTTTATCTTGAGTGATTTACCTAATCTCAACGGTCAAGATTAGATCGTGAGATCAACAGCTCTCTTTTAATTAAATCATTAAGTGACTTCAACTTAGTCACTTTATAAAAAGACATTCACTTTATTAGTAAATTAATAAAAATGAATTCTAGGAGAAGTATAGGATACATTTAATGACGATTTCTGCGAGTAGACACCCTTACGAAAATATTTATCCAAGCTACAAACACTAACACTCCCTCTATAGGAATATACTGGAGTTGAACTGCTCCCTTTTGCGCCCTGTCTCTGATGAAGTGGTACATGATCTCAATGTGCTTTGCCCTGTCGTCAAACATTGGATTCTCCGAGAGTTTGATGCAACTTTGGTTATCACAATACCACTTCATCGGAGACAGGGTGCAGAAGGGAGTAGTTTGGCTCCAATATATTCCTACAAAGGAGCAGTTGGCAGACATTTTCACCAAGCCCTTGGTTAATGGCAAGTACGTCTCTTTCGGAGACAAGCTTAGAGTGGTGGAGAATACCTTCCTCGCTAAGAGGGAGTGTTAGTGTTCGTAGCTTGGACAAGTATTTCCATAAGGGTGTCTACTTGCAGAAATCGTCATTAAATGTATCCTATACTTTTCCTAGAATTCACTTTATTAATTAACTAATAAAGTGAATGTTTTTATAAAGTGACTTTTAATTAATAAAGTGACTAAGTTAAAGTCACTTAATGATTTAATTAAAAGAGAGTTGTTGATCTCGCGATCTAATCTTGATCGTTGAGATTAGGTAAATCGCTCAAGACAAAAGATAGAGAGGGTAAAGGAAAAGACACAAGGATTTTTTCATTTCACAAGTCACGTGAGGTGAAGAAGAAAAATCAAATCTGATTTTTTAGCTTGGCGAGAAAAGAAAAACAACACGCTTCTCTAGGCAGCACGGAAATCGAGGTAGTACGTCTTTTCAAGCAACACAAAAATCGAGGCAACACAACTTTTGAGGTAGCATGGATTTTGAAGCAATACAATTTTCGAGGCAACGAGTCTTTTGAGGTCACGCGGTTCTCGAGGCAACACATCTTTTGAGGCGGCATGGATTTTGAAGCAGGACATCTTTTGAGGCAGCTACATTTATTGTAGTAGGTACAGATCCGTGCGGACAACCTTAGTGATTAGCAACACACAAATCCTAGCAACGTTGTGGTTCAGGTTTGCAGATTTGGTTTGTTGTTTTAATTTCTTAGAGCCATTTTCCCTGTGAAGGGAGCTCTTGTAAGTTTGATGTTATTTTGATGAAGAACTGATTTGGAAGCTCAAAAAAATTATTTTGTATTGTGTGTGATCGTTTTTCTCATTTTTTCCACTGCATGGAAGAGTTAATTATTTCAATAAAGTATTTAGATCTAATATGTTTACTTAGTTAGTTCATCTAGAGAAATTAACATATGCCAATTGCTCCTCTTCTCCATAGGAATGTGGATGTAGACCGGACAACCAAAATTCTTGAGATGTCCTATCTCAGGTCTACTGCCTATGAATGCCTCCTCCGATGTTTTACCCTCCAGTATCTGATGTTAGCTCTTGTTCTACAAATACGCAGTTGTACTGGAGGTCTCTACCCACAGAAACATAGGCAAACTCTGGTCATGCATCATGGCGACTGTCCAAGTACCATGCACCGCTAGGAGTAGTGATGGTAGAAAGGAAAGACACAAATGCATAGTCATTCTCGAACTTGGATGCAAGTTCGCTCAACTGTGTTTTTGCAGTCGTTGCAACTATCTGTGACTTTCATTTGCCTTTCTTTCTCTGTGGACACTAAGAAGCGAAGTGGACATTCTTATGGAAAATATAACATTTGATCTTGCTCATATCTCTCTTTTGCCTAGATTGTTGTCCATCTTTCTGTCTATTACCCTTCTTGGAAACTTTTCCTTTGCCTTTCTTGGTTTTGCTAACCAAGGTCAAATTTTCATCTGTTGCATCTCCTCCCTACTTGTCAGATCTGGACTCTTTACGAGTCTCCTCCTAAATGCAGTCATCCCAAAGTCTCTCCCACATGGGGAGTTTCTCTCTAGCACATATTCCCATGATGAATGGTTCCCAAGCCTTGGAAAACCCATTCAAAGCAACATTCACTAATTCTGCATCAAGTATTGTTTCTCCTACAGCTGCAAGCTAGTCACGGATCTGTGTGATCCTTATAAGGTAGTTGGTTACATTGTCTGAGGTGGACATTCTGCATTCTCTGAGCTTGGTTTTAAGAATCATCTTTCGACTCATATTGTCACTTTGAAAGAGTGACACAAGGGCATCAAGCTTCTCCTTAGATCTAGTCTTTTCTGCAACATGCAAGATCAGATGATCCTTGATAGCTTCAAGGATCACCCTCTGCGCCTTTATATACTTCTTTATCCCATGTTGTCTACACTGTTGGGTATACCACTGATGGTGTACCCCTGAGGTCTACACTAGAGCTGGAGGAGGGTTGGTCAGGACTTCCCACAAATCCTATTCCTTTAAGATCACTGAGATTCTTGCTTTCCAAGGCAAAAAATTTGAAGCCCCATCTAGTCGATCCTCAAACTTCACACTAGTTACTGACATGGTTGATCTGCATTGAATACAATAGATTTGCTCTGTCCTTTAACCTGTTGAAGAGATCTGCACCGAATACAATAGATCTTCTCTGTCCTTTAACCTGTTGAAGAGATCTGCACCGAATACAATAGATCTGTTTTTCTCTCAGAGCAAGAGCTTTGATAACATGTTAATTTCCCTAGATCAGCTAACTAAGTAAACAGATCAGATCTAAATACTTTGTTGAAATAATTAACTCTTGCATGAAGCAGAAAAAATGAGAAAAGCAATCACACACAATACACAATAATTTTTCTGCTCTTCCAAATCAGTTCTTCATCAAATAACATCAGAACTTCCAAGAGCTCCCTTCACAGAGAAAATGGCTCTGAGAAATTAAAACCACAAACCAAATCTGCAAACCTAAACCACAACGTTGTCTCGATTTGTGTTGCCAATCATTGAGACTATTCGCAGTGCGCACAGATCTGTACGGATCCATACCTGCTATACTAAATGCAACTGCCTCGAAATACGTGTTACCTCAAAAGACGTGTTGCCTTGAAAACCGTGCTACCTCGAAATCCATGCTACCTCAAAAGGCATGCTGCCTCAAAAGATGTGCTGTCTCAAAATTCGTGCTACATCAAAAGACGTGTTGCCTCAACAAGCGTGTGACCTGCCTTGGGAAGCATGCTGCTGTTTTTCTTTTCTCGCCAAGCTGAAAAATTAGTTCTGATTTTTCCTTTTCACCTCATGTGACTTGTGAAATGAAAAAAATCTTGTGTCTTTTCCTTTACCCTCTGTCTTTTGTTTTGAGAGATTTACTTAATCTCAACGGTCAAGATTAAATCATGAGATCAATGGCTCTCTTTTAATTAAAGCATTAAGTGACTTTAACTTAATCACTTTATAAAAAGACATTCACTTTATTAGTAAATTAATAAAGTGAATTCTAGGAAAAGTATAAAATACATTTAATAACGATTTCCGAAAGTAGACACCCTTACAGAAATACCTGTCTGAGCTGTAAACACTAACACTTCATGCTGATCTGACAGTAATGCTAAGCTGGAGTTCGTTGATAAGGTTGCCGAGAATATAGTTAGTTAATACTTATTTTTCCAAGGAAAACCTCACAAGAAAACACCTGGGCACCTAGTATGAGATCAAAGAGTCAAGGTTTGACCGATCACAGGCCTTGTTATTGTAAGTGTGTTCTGGCATCATTTAAACAGTTGGTCATTCAACTCAGAATACACTTTGTGTTGGCCTTAATCAAACAGGGTCCAACCATAAGATGTCTTTGCATTAGGGCTATTCCTGTACTGTCCAGATTATAAATTGGAATGTCATTGGTGTTCTCTTTTGAAATCAGTTACTGTTATACATGAGGCATGGTCCTCTTTCTTACCAAAAAGATGTGTTGCAGTTTTAAATACAATTAAATTGTATAATCATAGCAATTACCTGCTAAAAGCAATCAGTGAAGCTTTTCTTTAATATTATATTGATTGCTGGAGCCCATTTCAGCTTTGAATCTATTATCATTTGAATTGAAAATAGATCTCAAGTGCTTTGTGCTGATCTGACAGTCTCTGTTCAGGCAAAGCCATTTTGGTCTGTTACAAACAGCCATTGAGGTAACCTATTAGCAGAACTTCTTCAAAATCCTCGTATGTAACAATTTGAGTGTTTGTAGTTGTTTAAGCCTCAAGGCCCATAATTAGGAAATATCAATCCAGTTTATATTTCTAACTTCTTTGAACTAAACGAGTAGACAGGAGGGTCTTGACTCAGTGCCCATTGTTGACCAGGTAATGCCATATCTATCAGTTATTGCCTTCGAGAATGAATGGCAGAAGAATGTGAAATTAACCAATGCACATAAGAAGAAAGTCAAGACTCAAAACCAAGGGTCTCCGCCCTTATTTATATGGAATGACAAATCAACTTTCAAATTTCGGTGGGGCTATTTGGGAAAAACAATCTGCAGTAGTGACCCTGGAAATGCCAAAGTACAATCTAATGCTCAAAATTTAAAGGGAAATGAGATAGGAAACAATGCATCAGCTATTAATACAGTATCTCTTTAAGAAAAAAAAAAAATTGTGAAACAAATTACCTGACACTAACAAAGAAGGCACAAAGAAGTTAAGAACCATGTAACCCCCACTTTTATCTGAAACATAAGCTTAAAATCAAGCTTTTCTTTTTATTTACACAGTGCACAATCATCCTTAAATTGAACACACATAAAAGATCATAAGTCATAATCTATTCGTATGTGGACAAAGTTGCACATGTTGAGACTTTACCTTGGAAACACAAACAAAATTCACATCCAGCCAAATATTGAAATTAAATGTTTGAGGAAACATCAAAAAGTATGAGCCTTTCTGTTCTGCATAGAGACTATGAGGGGTAAGAAGTTCAAATTTAGAAAACAAATGATATCCATATCTGTTTAGAAACTTACATGACTATGAAGATACATAAGACCTGCAACAACATCACGGAAATATCTTCTAGCAGTAGCTTCTCCAATTCCTCCAGGAGGACCAGATCCTTCACAGATCCACCTTCCTTCAACATATTCCAAGACTGTATGACATAAAAAATTTAAAAAATGTCACAACTTTGCAACTTATAGCCACAGTTTTTCCACACTACCAAATAGATCCACTTAACACACAGAGTGGTCAACTGATGCTAATATTAAAAGAAAGAAAAGATGCAGTTTCCAGATTGGAAAAGCTTTAGGGCCATATTACCAGAAGCAAGGGTGCAGGTTGAGAGTGGGTTAGGATGTTTCCTTAATTTAGAAATCCAAGAGATCAACAATATAGAAAATTTCAATTAAATATATAAATGAAATTGAAAAGACATAGCTGCCTCTGATGAAGGAGCATATCTTTATATGCAGGGATTTGAATAAAAATAGAGGTGTTTGAAAGATGTTATTGCTAGAGAATCTGATTTTGGGCAAGTATATAAAATTAGAATAAAGTTTTTAGGTGAATGGGCACTAGTATAGTGATATGGATAAACAATTATGTTTTTACGTGAGCTATTTTAATTTTTTAGGGAATTAATAAGAAAAAGTAAGGCAAAGATCCCTATTTAAAGGGATGATATGTAATCTTTCTGAAAGAATACTTGTTAAGTGAAAGCAAAATAAAGCTGTAATTTATGGAAGAATTCCACATCAATGAATGAGCAAATTAGCTCTGCAATTCCTGGTATTGTCTCTGCTTAAGTTGCTTGTTATTCAGTTGGTTTATCTTTTTTTTCCTAGTTTTCCCTGCACTATCATTTGAAGATTTGATAGTTTATGAAGCGAGTCATTTTATTTCACTGCCTTGTATGCAGAGATGATGAAGAGCCATTGTGGCACTTCTGGATGAAACAGTAAGATTGAGATGTCATTTCAGTATGGTAGATGTTGATGTTATTTTTGCAGTCTTAAAGATGTTGAAGGTATGCACATATAGTCAGTGATCTCCCAAGGCTACTAAAAAGGGTGAAAAAAAAGGCATTTGGAAGTTTTTTCCTCGGTTAACTTTGCACTTTTTATAAATTTGTTGTGTTCTACAAGAAGCTCATTTTGGGCATTATATGATTAAAATAGCAAAAGTGTTGCAACTAATTTACTATCATTTGAAGATTTGATAGTTTTGAAAGTAAGTTGTATTGTTCCACTGTCTTGTTTATTGAAATGATGAAGGGCCATTGTGGCACTGATGGATGATACAGTAAAATTGAGATGTCATTTCAGTATGGGAGATGTCGATGCTGTTTTGCAGTCTTTAAGATGTGGAAGGTATGCACATATGGTCAGTGATCTCCCGAGGCAACTAAAAAGAGTGAAAAGGAAGGCATTTGGAAGCGCTTCTTCCTTGGTTAAATTTGCATTTTTTATAAATTTGTTATGTTCTAGAAAAAACTCAGCTTGGGCATTATATGATTAAAATAGCAAAGTTGAAACCATTTTACCATCAATAGGCTGAATGTGGGTTTCCAATGCCAACAGTAGCTATGCTGCTGTTTCTAGATTTTTTCGTTTTTTAAGGCGCTGCTGAGTGCAGTTCCCATTATAGCAGAGACAACCGGCCCCTCTGGCACTCTGTGTATTCCAGTACATTTCCCCAGACCATCTTCACACCTGGGCTGAACTACATGTTGGTGTGTGGGCCTGGCGGGCAGGATTAAATAGCTCTGCACCTTTGTTAGAGAATGTTTGAAAGTGGGACAAACACAGTACATACACTAGATATTTGAATAATTTTAACATCGTAGTCAATTAATCTATAATCACAGTATCATTCAATTCATTAGTTTAAGTGAATATTAAAATCCAATAGTTGTGCCTTTCTACTCTACTAGCACATAGAATATCTACCAATATTCTTAATCCCTACTCTAATTGTGACAACCAGAAGAAAAATGGAGGCCCCAGAGATAAATTGACAACATACCCATGTAAAAGTAATCCGTTTCTGGATCATCAATCACCTCAACTAAATTAACAATATTGGGATGATCTAACTTTTTCATAATTGAAACCTGAATTAGTAAACAAAAAAACTGTTCAGAATAGCCTTAAACATCGAAAGAGAAGAGGTTAAAACACAATCACAGATTCCTGCAAACTTGCAGGTTAACAACAACATAAAATGGATTCTGGTTCTAACCTCTCTTAGAACATCTGTCATGGCAGTTTCTGAAGGTGCTACTCGCAATTTTGAAAGCCGAGACTTGTGAAAGGCCTGTGTAAGTAAAGATAAGCATATACTAGGATAGAACTAGAAGAAATTAAAGTGTTGCCATGGAAACTAAAAAAATTAAGTTGCTAGTCACAATTTGGAATGGCATGAACTGAGGGAAGGCCTGCATTAGTAGAGATAGATCATAGTATATAAAAACATAAAAATGTAGCTGTTTAACCAAATAAGCTTTTAGCAAAAAAAAGTCTGAAACATTCACTACTATCAACTATTACATACATTCTATGCCATGTGCAATGCTTAATAAACATTACTTAGGTCAAAAATTATGCACAATAAGCTCCTCAAATAAAAAATTATTATTATTTTCATGTACTGCTCCAGACAAAATGAGGTTTTAATGCTGGGTAAAGAAATGTCACATACACATGGCAGAAATCTTATCATGTAGTTTTGAATCTTGATGCTATGGTATTTTCAAATCATAAACTCTTCGTAACTATTTCTTGATTTTGTAGCTAAGCAACATTATTTCATTCCATAGATGCACATAATCCTTTTCCATTGAAAATCTGGAAAGTGTCCCAACTCCAAGTCAAATACAATGTCAGTGTTTAATCAATTTCAAAGTGTTTCTCATCTAACATAAACTTGAACATCTCCCATCTAACCATAAGCTGCTAAGTTGTCCTGAAATATCTGTATACATTTCACTCAGTAGCACATATGTCTGAGCATGGCAATAAGACAAGACTATTTCATTCCATAGATGCACATAATCCTTTTCCATTGAAAATCTGGAAAGTGTCCCAACTCCAAGTCAAATACAATGTCATTGCTTAATCAATTTCAAAGTGTTTCTCATCTAACATAAACTTGAACATCTCCCATCTAACCATAAGCTGCTAAGTTGTCCTGAAATATCTGTACACATTTCACTCAGTAGCACATATGTCTGAGCATGGCAATAAGACAAGACTAAAATATTTGATTTCTCCCAAAACTGGTGCTTGGGAACACATATAAAGGTGAAACTATAAATTTCATATCATTAGAGCATCCAGCACTGACGCAAGATCATCCCGGCAGTAAAGCAATCCTGCATAAAACCCGAATTTTGTTTTCAATTTCAGTTTAGTTTTACTTGGTTTTTGTTTGGAACAAGTTTGGGTTTCCCATGTTTTCCCAAAAGGTTCAGTCCATGCAGGGAGGTACAGTAGACCTTGGGCACTGGAGCTCTGAGGAGTTTTGAATCAAACAAAATAAACGCATTCAAGGATGCAATAATTGAAAGGCAGATTGGAGGAGAAACAAATGACTGGGAAGACTTCACCCAATCCATTCCCGGGAATTTGAAGTTCGCCTAAGTCAGGTCTGGAGGATTTGTTTAATTCAAAGTTGACTAAGACACGATACCCCAGTGTGTGGACCCTGCACTGAACTTCGTAATTCTTTTAACAAAGGGAGCTTGGAATCAGATGGAATGAAGGTATTCAGAACAGGGGATAGCGGAAGTTATTTGAAATAAAGAGAAGCAAAAGACATTCAGAATAGGGAATATTGAAGAGCATTCGGAATGGAGAAGAAGGAATAGAAATATATTAGGGCCTGAATCAGTAGGACCCACTTTGACTTTGTAAATTAAATTTGAAAAACAGAGCCCTAAGCTGTGGTTTGGGGAAGCTCAAGGTAATACAGATCGAAGGGGACCATCAAAACAAGGTAACGAAGGACTTCAGAGATTGTATGAATGATAAAATTCGAAGCAGAAAAAATTGAAGGTTCTTGGGGAATATTCTGGAACATTAACAACAGTTTGTTCCCAAAGCTCCTGAAACCAATCATGAAGTGACATCTGGCTTCCGTCCATGTGAACAAATTATTTCTATTTGTTAATTAAAGGGAAACTCTTTCCAAATAATTTATTAACAGAATTTCAAATGCCAACAATTGGATCATTTGGCAGTTCAAATTCAATAGAAGTTAGTAGTTTGGGCAGTTTGAATTCCAAAAGCAGTCTATAACTTGCAATTCAAAGGGCAAGCGAAGGCATTTTCTCTTGGAAGATGTTGTTCGCTCGTAGTTTGCAATGAGAGGGTTTTCATTTGAAGAAGACTGTAAACAAGGGCACTTGAGTCTCCCAAACATAGAACTTGGTGGAGAGACATAGATCTCCCAAATTTGTCAATGTTGTTGTTGTAATCAGGTCCAATACATGGTCATTTTGAGTTAATATAATGTAGCTCCGAATGAAAACATGCTTGTCATTCTACATAGCTAAAATGACAAGCTTTGGTTATGTACAGGCTACAACCCAGCCATACCCGAAATGTGCTGATACATAAGGGACGCAAGGGGGTACATTACCATCCCTAAATCCCACATCTCAGATGCCAAGAAATGCCCCATGACCGTTGATGATTGCAGCTTCGTGAGACATCCTCCAAGATACTTCTCCTCTATGACTGAGTTGAGTCGACCCGAGAGGGAGCCCAGTGTTGGGCATACCCACGTGATGGGGCATCGCTCTCCTCTGTGTGAGAGTTGAGTCGTCCCCCAATGGTTGGGGCATCGTTCTCCTCTGGAGAGTTGAGTCGTCCCCCAGTGGTTGGGTGTGTCCATTGTTGAGATTTGGGTACCTTGGAAAGTGGTCCCCATGTGCTTATGAGTCTCTAAGCACAAAGGGGGAAGACTTTTACCCTCATACTTTACTTTATGATTCTAATTTCACTT
>JZKD02S1753238.1:89149-112112 GCA_000966675.3 Picea glauca
TATTTAAAAATTCTCTTTAATTTCACTTTTGCACAAAGAAAACCCTAAAACAAAGGTGACATCATTCCTTGAAGGAATACGTTTTGGCAAATTGAGCAAGTTGTTGGAGTTGGGCTGCAAGTAGGGCCTCCAAAGGCCATGTGGAAATCATTCAGAGCCTCTCCACCTCAAAATGCCATGTGTCATGCTTTGTTTCATCATCAACAACCACATGCCCCTCAAATGTGACGCCAAGCCCCTAGAGAGTGACGTTTTGCCCCTTCTGGGCAAGTCGTTTGGCATGCAAAGGGTGGGCTATGTCTATCTAGTTGTCTCCTAGGCCTCCGAAGGCATCTCTCTGTTGTCTGGCATGTAGGCCTATGTCATCCATCTGATGGGCCGCTTGCCCCATGGAAGCCCAAGTTAGGCTTGTTCTTCCAAAACTGGCCACCAACCTGTATGTGCAAGACAAATGGATATGCCCTCAAAGGATCTCAAGTCAAAGCATCATGATGAGTAAATCAAGTTAATAAAAGAGTCATTAAAGCATGTATACCAGGACTACATCATACAAACATGTGCTTAAGAAACCAGAAGTTTTTCCAAGTTTGGTTGTGGGAGGGTTGGCATGGTACTTCTTTTCAATGGATCAAACCCCCTAAGTCTAGGAACAACCCTATTTGAGTCATGTGAATGAAGTGGAATGGATGGGGAAAGTACTCAATGGGCATGGGGTTCATTATATGCAAGGGTCCATAGTATCTCATTTATGGGTGCCTTTGTGGAGGGTGTGTTGCACCTTCATCCATAATGTGTTTTTTCCAGGCCCATCAATTGCCTTTTATCTTTCTTTCTTTGTATCTTCTTTCAATATAGCATAGGGTGATTTGGAGACCACTGCCCTAGCGTGGTGACCAAGTAACGACAGTGTCACCCACAAGTACTTTCACGGAGATGAGAAGGTTGGCTCGTGATAAGACCCCCTTTCCCTCAGCCATGCAACTGAGAGCCATTACCCTAGTGTGATGGCCAGAAATGGTAACATCATACCATTAGATCCACATGGACGTGATAGGTTGGCTCGTGATGAGACCCCCTATCCTCAACTAATCCTTTAAGCGTCTTTATTTATTCTTTTCATGGGATCCTTATTTTCTTGCGGAGAAGTTTTTCATTGCTTTCTCGAGATCCCCTAGGCGAAGCATCTGCAAGGTTCTTTCATTAGGCTTTTATCTTTTGCCAACTAACTCCCCTCTGGGACTTCATCCCCTTCTTCCCATGAAATGAGGAATGGTCTCTTCTAGGGTCAATGTACCCCAAAATCCCAAGAGATGATGTCATAAGGGGAAATAATGATGGAAAGTGGTAAGTATGGTCGGGAGTGGCACGATGACTCATCAAAGAAAGCTCCCAAAAACACCCCATCCTAAAGGTGACCATCTACTTGAGTGCCCCAAGCCAACCACCAGCATTTAAATAAGGTAAAAGGCATATTTTCCAAAGCAAATGTCTCATAATTAAAAATAACCTCTGATACACAAGCTAAAATGCCTCAAATATTAAAGTGATACCCACCATCATACCTGACTTTTACCGCAAGGAGCAAGACCCAAGTGACCTGTGGTGGCAAGTGGGTGTGGACAATGACCAGGTGTTGGATCATTGTGGTGGCAAGTTGGTGTGGAAGATGACCAGGAGTTGGATCACTGTGGTGGCAATGCGGGTCTTTGGCTGTGCAAAAGGGAAAATGCGTGGTCTTTACATCTCTCGATACTCCATGTCTGCAACCTGAGGGCCTCAAGACATCATCTCCTTAGTTATCCACAAAATGGAGATAACAGGGACAACTCCAAGTCAGCTCTCATCGACTCCAAATTGAGATAGACCACCATATACCATGGTCTGTCAGAATCGGTCGGTTGTACCACTTATATTATTTGATAATAAAATCTAGGCTTTTCCAAATAAGAGACATGAACTTTCCCTAAACAAAATATTAAAGGTACATAAATGAAAAGATATATTAAAGAAGTTTTGTTATTCTTAATCTACAACTTTCAAAATGGAAATGGAAATGATGCATACTTTGATGGCATAACGCTTCCCATCTTTTGAATTCCTATGAAGTACCTGTTTGGTGTTGGGACATAATATCGTTAGAATGGTACTCTTATAGGAAAAATCTATCTCAAAGTAAAAGAGAACTAATGCATAGAAGAAGTGCTTCACATACCACTTTGCCATAGCTTCCTGTTCCAATTTTACACTCTCGAACATATTCATTGATCATTTTATTGCCATTATGGTCCTGCGCATGAAATGCATTTCAAACCACAATATAAGCGTTCCAAAAAACTCTAAAATTCCAATACACCACTACATACATGCGAGAAAGTGTATTTTATTTTAGCACTTCCATATCTGCTTTAGTTTTCTATGGACTTTTAATAAAATAGCACTTCCTTTGAGTGAAAAAAATTGTCTTTATTCTCCACATAAAACCTTTTTATTTTCAGTGGTCTTCTTCTATCCTTTTCTCCTAGGTGAATTATGAAACCTTGTACATATGTTTATATATTCCCTTTGCCTTTTGAATATTTTGTCTTGAGTTCTACCCATTTTTCCAACCACTTATTAGTTTCCCTTTTCCATATATGTTGCCTCTTTTCAAGGTTTCTATAAGTGGTTTTTTCGGTATTCTTTCCACATTCATAGGTCTTTCCCTTTGTTTAATCACTATGTCTTGCAATATATAGAATCAAAATGCTAATCAGTTTCTTATATAGACTACATCCTATAAGGTTTACTCTTAGCAAATATATAAAGAAACTAAATAATGCATTGATATGGCCAAAACAATTCTAAACTAAAATCAGATTATTATTGTATTAGTGTTCAATAAGAGACTTGCATGGCTTGGATTTGAATCGCACCTAGCAAACCCTTTGACTTGGAGCCAACTTGGACTCAGCCACAAAACTCAAAGTTGACTTGAAAAATTAAAAAATACTTAAAATATTCAAAACTTAATTTAAAAGTAAAATATAAATTTATACACAACGATGAAATCATGAAAATATGAACAATTTGAGACCAAATATGCAACTTCACTATTTCTATTGCGTGTAAGTGTAAATAGGAAAATCACTTTGAGACACATAACTTAAAAGTTTTGAGATGCATAAAATAAAATTTCTAATAAACTTTATGATAGACTAAGACATGGTAGATAAAAATTGAGGCTCCAAATGGCTTCAAGAGTTCAAAATTTATCAATCTCTAATCTAACTAGTAAAATTAAAACATTCAAAGTCAGTCATAAGAGACGACTCATCGTGATCATCATAGATTGATCCCTCAAGAATGTCAAAATGTAAACAATGACTAATAAATGAGACAATGGGGGCTTTTAACAAGGTAAATAGACTTTGGGTCTTTTTGTGCGTTCAAAGTTTTCTTTAATACATTGATGTTTTTTGTGGTATGGCACCCACATTAGGAAGTGCATGAGACAAGGCTTAGTGGAATTGGCTCTAACTTAGCTATAGTCACGGAACTAGGCTCTGAATTAGCCAAGTCAAACTAAGTCACTAGCTAATTCGAAAATGAGTTGAGCCGAACTAGGTCAGTTCCCACTAAATCAATCAAGTTGTGCAACATTGATAAAGTATATCCCTAGAAAGAAAAAGATGATTTTTTTTTAATTTGGTGAGACTTGGGAATCCACTATAAGTTGGTGTTTACTTGGTGCTTGTATTTACATCTTTAGCTTGGAAAGTCCACATCAGTAAGGGCATGATCCAAATTAAGGGCGATGCTCCAAGTCACGTCCGCAAGTGAGATGGCAAATGGTTAAAGCCCATTAGTTCATCTGTACATGCCTCAAGGAGAAGACAAGCCCTACTCATATGGACATCAACTCATTCTATCCAAACAGTTTACACTCTTATTTCATCCCAAAAATTTTATCCAAGAAGCTTTATTTACATCAAAATTGATATCGAATGAAAATTATAGTAGTAAAATAATAAAGTTATCAGCTTAACTTAGGATAGATACTTTATAATGGCCATCTATAGCTTAACTTTTTTTCATGTTTGGAATACTTCATATTATAAAATTACTTTATGATGCAATAAAGTTGTGATGTAATGAAGTTAACCTACAATCACTGAATGTTAATTAAGTTGTATGTCAGTGGCTAGGTGTTGGAGGGGTTACATTACTTGCAATTGCATCTCCTTCATTAAGATAAGGGTATGTAATGTTTCTTATACATATGACTAATGAATGAATCACATCGAATCTTTCTCTCTCCTATCTGCATATTTGCATTCTACAGTTGTGTACAAGTGTAATTCTCATATGGAATCAGAGATACAGATGAGGACTCATCCAGGAGACATGGTGAAGTTCGAGGAGAAGGCAAGGGGTTTTGAATACACATAACATCAAATGAGGCCAGAGATTGAAGCACACATTCGGCAGATTGCAGGCAGAAGCAGGATTGTGTGACAAAGATGAATAACCCTGCACACATGAGATAAGTAAATTTAATTTATTGCAAAATATGAGTTTTTTAAAAATTAAATTGGGCCCAAGTTTGAAAGCCAGGTAGTAAAAATTTATTTAAGGAGACAAAAACTAGAATAAAGCACAAATTTCAAGACAGATACAACAGAAGTCTGACAAAACACATCCTAAGGCACATTTGATTGACAGGCATTGATTTCCAGGCATGCAGAACACAAAAAATCACAAGAAAATTTCAGGTGCTATTTTTGAGGTGCAGGACAGAAAAATCACATAAGAAACAACATGAAATTCAAGGCACAAATAGGGCGCATGTTTTGAGGCAAACTGGGCACAGATTTCCAGATGTAGGGCATGCTTTTCCAGACCAATTTGAGCATAGATATCAAGGTACGATCTTTCAGATTGCAGTAGTGTGATTTCTCAGGCGGAAAAGCAAAGACAGCCACATTTTTGCGGCAGATTGGGCTGGCAGCCTGGCACAAATTTTGAGGCGCTTCAGACTCACAGAAATGTGCAACAGCAGCAGGCACAAATTTCGAGGAACATGCAGACAGCACACTAACATGTACAACAGCAGTATGGTAACATGTACAGTAAAAAGCACACATTCCAAAGCAAGGTTGTAAGCACCCATTTAAATTTCTGCAATATTTTTCAGAATTTCTGAGTGATGTTTTTTGCTATCATGGGTGCTTGGGGTGCAGAAAAGCTTCTGCAGTAGACCAGAAAGTTGGAAGAACAACAGTGGCGCCAGGTTAGTGCTAAGTTGCACTGATAACGAAGGTTGGTATAGTGAACAGTGGATGAGAAGACAACATTTGGAGGTATATGTGTTGTTTTTCTGAGGTTGATTAGTAGTTTTTCATATTGGCGCTTGGCATATTTTTCATTGGCAGAAAATAGTGAGTCTCTCAAACATAATGTTAGACCCCACACAGAAACTTAATGGCCATAGCTTGAATACATGGATGCAACATATGATACCCATATTACAATATTTTTCATTGGCAGAAAATAGTGAGTCTCTCAAACATAATGTTAGACCCCCCACAGAAACTTAATGGCCATAGCTTTAATACATGGATGCAACATATGATACCCATATTACAGTACCGGTGTTTGTTAGGAGTGGTTACAGCCTAAAGGCATAGAGGCGAGAGAATCCAATGATGAGGAAAAACATGCAGAACTTCCAAAGAAAGTGATTTTGGAGCAAGAAAAGTTTGATGTGAAAAACAGAGATGCTATGATGTTGATAAAGTTGTCTGTGATGGAAGAATAGAGAAGCTTCCACAAGCGCATGATGTGGAAGATACATACACAATATGGAAAAAACTAAGGAAAATCAAGAAGACTTCACACAAATGTAGAGATTTTATCTTAAAAAGATGCATTTTTCAATGCAAATGGTGGAAGGAGATTCACTTTCGGGGAGTTTAGTGAAAGTGAAGGACATTGGTCACCAATTGTTAGTCATGGGTAGAGAAGGACATCGTAGTCATAATGATGAAAAGGCTACCTTCATCCTTTGAAACGTTTGTTGAGAGCCCGAATGTAAGTTATGAAGCTACTGACACTACATTTGAGAAGTCATGCAACCATTCGTTACAGAAGGATAGGTGTAAAAAGCAGTTTGGAAGTGGTTGACAAGCATCCAAGGATGCATTTGCAGAAACATATAAGGCACAGAAAAGCAAAAACAAGGTAAAAGCATCGTAGACGGTACCACTGCAGGTGTAACTCAATTAAGAATGTGAAACTACAAGTGCAAGTAAATTAGTTAAGAATATGAGGTGTTTTTTGTTAAATTTTCTCAAACCATGGTAAACAGATTCGGCACTTTAAAGAGTCCCATTGACCTACTTCAGTGGTCATTTGTCGGACATTTTAAAACATTTATCTTATCTAAAAGAATTCCTACAGGAAACTAGACCATGCAAAACTTGAAGCTACTCAAAACTGCAATATGTAATTAACGTTAGAATCTATAAGCACATATTGTGGAATATATATGACAAAAACAATAAATTCACTGTCAAAACCTGTTACTACTTTTCATTACTTCTGAGAATGAAAATCTGCTACAGGAAAACAGCGAACTGAAAACTGAATTAATAAACCTATACCTCTGCTTTCTCATTCTATGTTGCAGGGGAGCACAGCACCCCCCCCCCTAATGCTTTGCTCCTGAAGCATGGTCCCTTCTGGGAACAATTTTTGGGTGTGTTCTCCCTCTCAAATAAACTCACTCCCTGCCCAAACAGGGAGCGTTCAGCAAGCACTCGAGGAGCATCGCTCCCTAGCCACTCTCAGAATGCTCCCAAGATATTTCCAGGAGCTTAAAAAATGCTCCACGAATGCTCCCCAATCGATCCCGTGTGTGAGGGAGAAAATGAGATTTTTTTTTGCTTGTGGGAACCAAGACAAGGTTCCAAAGATAGGTTTAGGCATCGCTAGCGTTCCTTGGTGGATTGAAACACTCTGTTGGAAAGTTGGTAGTCATTGATGTCAACCCTAGAAGAAGTCCAGAAGCCCCTAGAAGTAATGGGTGATGTCAACTTTAGAAGAAGCCTAGAAGCCTCTAGAAGTGATAGGTGTATTTGAAGAAGTCTCCAAAGTGGTCCCCTTATGGCGTAGCTTTAAGAATAGCCCTCACGGGAAGACACTTTGAAGAAGTCTACAAGAAGCCCCAAAGGTGTGGTCATGAAGCCCAAAGTTGATTGAAGAAAAAGAGTATCAAGGACATTGCAAATACATGCAAAACCCTCATAGATGGATGGTCCTCGTCATGTTGTTTCCAACGATAGGTGGCACACAATGTGGTTCCTCACGGTTGAGAAGTTATGCCCTCTTAAAGATGAAGCCCCAGAGTATGGTCAAGAAGCCCTAGATCTAAGGACGAGAAGTTACAAGTCGGCCCCAAAATTAATTAAAGAAGAAAAGTTGTTGCAACAAGAAATTATTGGTCGGCCCTAAAGTCAAATAAAGGAGGCACTTGGAAAAGTATAAATAGACATCAAGAACCTCTCATTTGGTTATTTCAAGCAAGTGTGTGTTTATGGTATGGAGCTAGCATAAGTGGGTCTGCACTTGTGCTAGGAGGATTTCCAATCTCAACAAAGCAAATTTGGCTTAGGAGAAAGGAGGTCAAGGAGAGAAAGAGTTGACTATACTAGTTTTCTGAGGTTATCCATGGGTTGTAGTGGAGCAAGGTGCAGATTTATGAGGTTATCCTTGGGTCACAGAGGAGCAAAGTGCGGATGTACGCGGGTCACAGTGGAGCAAAGGGAGGATTTATGGGGTTATCTGTGGGTCAGAGTGGATCAAAGGGCAGATGTACGCAGGTCACAGTGGAGCAAAGAGTGAATGTACAAGGGTCACAGTGAAGCAGAGCGCGGATGTCCGCGAGTTGATAGTGTATGAATAGCGGATCCGTGAAAAAGTTTTGAAGAAGGAGCCCTTGTCTTGATGCTAATGTTGAGAAAGGTATGATGATCAGAGATCTGATACATTAGGGTTTCCTCATGATGAAAGGTATGTTTGTCTACATGGTTTGAAGTATGTCATAGATATTTTGGTATATGCCTTGAGGCATATCTTGGAAAGTCTTTGGCATATGGCTAGAGACATATGTTGGTGATTTGAGATTTGATGTATCAGGTTGTTACAGATTGTAAGGTATGCTTTCTATGTGTTTTGATGTTCATATCTTGGTGGTTATGGTATATGCTTAAGGCATATCTTTTAGTACATGATTGAGGCTTGTCATGAAAGATATGGCATATGTTTGAGGCACATCTTTTGGTACATGGTTGAGGCATATCATGAATAATATGGCATATGTTTGAGGCATATCTTTGGTACATGATTTTTGGATATTATTGTTGATGATTGCAGCTTCATGAAACATCCTCCTGATCGTTCTCCTCTGGACTGAGTTGAGACATCTGTGAGAAAGCACATGTGATGTGTGTGTCATACTCCTCTGGACTGAATTGAGATGACGTGTGGTCTCTTGTCGTGCTCCTCTGGACTGAGTTGAGACGACTTGAGATGGTCTCCTGTCAGACTCCTATGGACTTAGGGTTTGGTGGTGGATGGTGGATCTTCTCTTGGCAATATAAGCAAAGGATTGTTGGGTTTTTCCCTTGATTGAGAAGGGTTTTCCTAGGATAAATTTTGGTGTCTTCTTGTGCATGGTTATTCTTCTTGTGATCTTGGTTTACTGCAGCTACTGCATTGTTGTTGCAGTAGTTATGGTTCAAGCTAATGATAAAATGAAATAAACCACATGTGCTTGAGCTAAGCATTAAAAATTCAACAATTATGGCACATATATCTTGGCATATGATTTGAGGCATATGTTGGTGATGTCGAGCATATCTTTCTGGTGCTCTTGGCTTATGATTTATGTGAGTGGATCTGATTTTGTTGATGATGATGTGATGATGATGATGTTGTATCATTATCAGTGACAGGTTGACTATCAGCGACAAGTTGATTATCAGTAAAAGTGACAGGTTGAGTATCAATGACAGTGATAGGTTGATTATCAGTGACAGTGACAAGTTGATTATCAATGATAGTTTCAGTGAGGTTGAGTCTCTATTTATATTTCAGGGAGGAAGGAAAAGGTAAGGAAAGGGGGTTGTAGCTTCCTTTAAGTTGGAGCCAGAGAATACAGGGAATTGGAGCTTCCTTTAGGTTGGAGCCTGAAATCAAGGGCTTGCAGCCTCCTTCCAGTTAGTGCTGGAGAATACAGGGAGTTGGAGCTTCCATCAGGTTGGAGCCTGTAAACTAGGGGGTTGAAGCCTTCTTCCAGTTGGAACTGGAGAATTTGGGGAGTTGTAGCTTCCTTCAGGTTGGAGCCTATAAACAGGGGGTTGGTGCTGGAGAATTTTGGAAGTTGGTGCTTTCTATGAATGTAATCTTTTGATATATAAGAAAGCATTTCGTGGTTTTCTCCCATTTGGGTTTCCACGTAAAAATCTCTTATACATTGTGTATGATCTAATGCATTGTTGAATGGTACTGTTTATGGTTATAAGTGTTAAATTTGGCAGCATCGACAGTCATTCTCCAATGAGAGGCCATGTGGGCCACCCTAAGGCTAGCCAGGGAGATTTAGAGATTCAACCAGTCTTGTGAGGTATTGACAAAAGTCAAGGGGAACGTACAACCTCTGTGAGTCAAACCAAAAGTCAGGACGAATGAGATGCTATATGATGTTGTGAGTCTAGCCAAGGCAAAGGTAGAAGCTTTGTAAGTCTAAGACAAAAGTCAAGATGTAAGTCTAATGCAAAAGTCAGGGGGAACGTACAACCTCTATGAGTATAGACAGCCTAGTGCAAAAGACAGGGGGAACGTTCAACCTCTGTGAGCATAAACAGACTAGTGCAAAAGTTAGGGGGAACATACAACCTCTGTGAGCCTAGTCAAGCCTTGTGAGCCATGAGCAAAAGTCAAGGCATCTAGCAAAAGTTATGTTGAATGTAAAATTCCTATGAGCTAGAAACAAATAATCTTCCTTATATTGCAAATGATGTAAATGTATTGATCTGGTGCATTGGCACATGTAACATTATCCACCATGAAGAGAAATTTGGATTTCCATGTTAAGAGTCGAGTTGAATAAGTTGTTAAACTCATGTTATAAAAGGTCAAGCTGAAAGTCGAGTTTGAGTTGTCAAACTCAAGTTGTAAAGGTCGAGTTGCATGCATGTCAAGTGCATGTTGAGTTAGTTCGCATGCATGTCCAGTTGTAGGTCAAGTTGCATGGTGAGTTGGCATTGCCAAGTCAAGGGTGAGTTGTAATGCAAGAGTCGAGTCAACAAGTCCAGTTCTAACTAATTGAAGTTGAGTTCAGATCTAAGTGAAGTCTCTTCTCCAATTCTAATTCAAGTTGAAGGGTTAAGGCAAGTTGTTAAACACATGCAAACACCTTACTATTTTGAGCTCTCACTCTCTTCTCTCAAGCGCCTTCTTATACACAATTCGACCCTCATTCCACAAGTCTTATTATGTAATGTAAGGGTGAAGGAGGAGAGGCAGGGTAGGTGTCCAAAAGGCAGCAAAAGTTCTCTGCTACAGTGCTGGTGTATATCAGTCCAAAAAGACAGCGAAGGTACCCTGCAAACAATGTTGATGTATATCAGCAGAAAAGGCAACAAAGGAGTCCTAAGGCAGCATATGAATTCTATCCACAGTGCTGGTATCTAACAGCAGAATAGGACAGCAAGTTCTCTCTGCTTTTACGGGTCACACAGTTAGGTCAAAGTCATCTAGGTAAGCTCATTCAAGAGCAGATTTTTATGGTGGATTTTTGTAAATGATCATACATTCTACTTGCAATAAAAGAATATTGTTTGTTGGGGTTTTCTCCCTGTATAGGGTTTCCCCAAGGCATGTGTGTGGTGAATATGCATGCTGATAAATCTATATGGTTATTACTGTTCAATCTTGATTATGCATTGTGAATTGTGTTAAGCTAAGTTCTAAGTGTTGCAGAATTTAAAAGGTTAACCTACAGATCAAAATCAAGCTCATAATTTAATATGGTATCAAAGCTAAGGGTGTGAAAGAGCTTGTTGAAGTGCAGGAACAAGGTACACACAGATCCAAAAGAGCTTGATCAGTTTCCAGCATGAGTTCCATGGCATCCTCCATTTTTGTCAAGGCCGAGGATAGGCTTGAAGGAGCTTCCAACTTCAATGTGTGGAAGCTCGGGATAATGAATATCTTGCAAGAGCATGAACTTGAGCAGTATGTAACCTCAATGATGGAGGAACCCACCACAAATGCAGGTAGAGTGGCCTTCAGGAAGAGTCAAGCAAAGGCCAAGTGAATCATCTTTGATTCAGTCAAAGACAGTATAATGCCAGCAATGACTTCAATAATGACTGCCAAAGAATGTATGAATAACTTGGTAAATCTGTATGAGAAAAAGGCACCAAGTTAGAAGAGGACACTTAAGCACAAGCTTAAGTATTTGAAGATGGAGAAAGGTAAATCAGTAGCATCTTTTTGTTCTAAGATAGCCCAAATCAGAGAACAGTTGTTGGTCATAGGTGTCACAATGGATGATGATGACTTAGTGCAGGCCATATTTGATGGTCTTCCTTCTGCATGGGAGAATTTCTTATCCAGCGTTAGTGGGAGAGAGATACAGCCCTCGTTTGAGAGGTTATGGCATGATTCTCTCCAAGAGGAGAGTCACACTGCTACCTGGAGCGAGCCAACTAAAGAAGAGCATTCAGCATTAGCATCAAGATTCAAGGGAAAGAAGAAGGTCACTTTCCAGAAAGGCTCTCAGAAAAAATCAAACACCAAAGGTATGTTCAAAGGCAAGAATATTGATACATCTAAGATTACATGATTTAGTTGCAATAAGTTGGGTTATTTTGCTAGAGACTGGTGGTAAAGGAAGAAAAATCCAAGGAAAGGGAAACATTATGCCTCAACTGTTGAGGATGATGAATCCAAAAGAAATCAGAAAAGTCCTTCTAATGAAAGAGAAAATAGAAAAGAATATTACCTAGTTTCTGCTTTATCTAGTACAGTTATCACAAGGCCAAAAACTTGGTTAGTAAACAATGGTGTACAAGGATATCCTTTAAGATTTCAAGACGAAATATTTCGCATAACAGGTTGAGCTTGGGGATGACAAATGTTACAAGATAGAGGGAGTAGGATCTATCTCCTTCAGATTGGAATCTGGGGCTATGCTTCAGGTTGATGAAGTATTATATGTACCAGGGCTCAAGAAGAATCTATTATCAGTTGCAACCCTTTGAGGACAAAGGATATTGGGTAATCTTCAAGGACAGGAAGGCACTTCTGTGGGCTAAAAGTAGCCACTTGAGTACAGCAAAACCTATTGGGGACTCGCAAAGGAGGACTGTATGTTGTGACAAGATAGTCAGTTCAAGAATTAGCTCATGATGCGACTAGCTCCAACGAGTTGTGGCACAGAAGGCTTGGACATCTTCATTACAAAGCACTCCCAGATCTGCAGAATATGGTATGTGGCATGCCCTCTATTTATTTTAGTAAAAATGAAATTTGTAAAGGATGCATGCTTGGTAAAAATATAAAGAAAGCATTTCCTAGCAGTGACAATAGAGCTCAAGGCATCTTAGATCTGGTTCATTCTGATGTGTGTGGTCCTATGTCATCTCCCTCTCTTAGTGGTTGTTTGTATTATGTCATTTTTATTGATGATTGTTCAAGAAAATGTTGGATCTATTTCCTTAAAGCGAAAAGTGACACATTTGATAAGTTCAAAGAGTATAAAGCCTTTACTGAAAAACAGATAGGGAAACACATCAGAACCCTTAGAATAGACAATGGAGGAGAGTTTGAATCTCTCTAGTTTGAGGATTTCTGCAAGGAAGCAGGAATCAAGAGACAGTTGACCATGCCATATAACCCTTAGCAAAATGGTGTTGCTGAGAGGAAAAACAGAACAATATGTGAGGCAGCAAAAGCCATGATGTTTGGCCAGAAACTACCAAATTCCTTATTGGCAGAAGCTACCTCCACTATCGTGTATATTCAGAACAGGTGTCCTCATGTTATCTTGAAGGACAAGACTCCTGAAGTAGGGCATCTAAGGATATTTGGGTGTCCAGTATATATTCATATCCCTAAGGAAAAGAGGACAAGGATGGAACCCTCGGGAAAGAAAGGGGTTTTTGTGGGGTACAGCGAGAACTCCAAGGCTTACAGAATATATGTACTAGGTCAGAGGCAGATAAAGGTAAGCAGGGATGTGACTTTCCATGAGGAAGCCGCATTCAAGAAATCCAGAGACCTACAGCAAGAATCAGAAGCAGTTTAGCCAGCTTCACCCTCTTCTGAAAATGAAGAGTTGGATGATCAGAGGGAGGAACCTCATGAAGGGCCAAGTGATGAGCCCCTAGAACCTGCTAAAGAGTTGGAAAGAACTCTTGAAGAACCTCCAGCCAAAAGGAAGCCAGGATGGCTTAAAGAAATGGTGCAGGAAGCAGAAAAGATAGTTGCTCCCAAAGGAACTTTCGGGGAAAGTAAGCGGCCTCACAGGTTTGGAGGCTATGTTGCACTAATGAGCAACATCAGTGATGCCGAACCTTCTTCATTTGAAGAAGCAGATAAATCCCAAGTATGGAAGTATGCCATGCTTGAGGAATACATGTCTATTCTAAAGAACAATGTCTGGGACATTGTGCCGAGGCCAAAGGACAAATCAGTGGTCTCGTCCAAATGGATCTATAAGATCAAACATACAGCCGATGGGAGTGTGGAAAAGTTCAAAGCAAGATTTTTGGCCAGAGGCTTCACTCAAAAAGAAAGAATTGACTATGATAAGACTTTTGCCCCAGTAGCCAAGTATACCTCCATTCGAGTTATCATTGCATTAGCGTCAGTTCCTGGTTGGAAGTTACATCAAATGGATGTAAAAACAACATTCTTGAATGGAAAGATTGAACAAGAGGTCTTTGTGGTCTTAAGCTAAGGAAGGCCTTGTATGGTCTTAAGCAGGATCCCAGAGTTTGGTATGACAGGATTGATGGCTTTCTTAAAAGCCTAGGTTTTTAGAAAAGCGATGTTGATGTGAATCTGTACTTCAAGGTGACAGGGAACCAACCTATTATATTAATCCTGTATGTTGATGATCTCTTTCTGACAGGAGATGAAGGGCTAATAGCCTGGTGTAAGAGGGAGCCAATCTCATAATTTGAGATGAAAGACTTAGGCTTGATGCATTAATTCCTAGGATTGGAAGTGTGGCAAAGACAGGGCGAGATATTTCTGGCACAAGGAAAATACACAGTGGGTGTGTTAAAGAGGTTTGGTATGATGGACTGTAAATCCATGTCTACTCCGATGAACACCAACCTTAGAAAGTTGCATGATTCTGATACAGATTTAGATTCGATGGATCCCACCATGTATAGACAGTTGATTGGATCATTGATGTATATGATCCATACCAAGCTAGACATATGCTATGCAGTGATTGCAATGAGTCAGTTCATGGCAGAACCGAGATAGAGACACTGGGTGGCAACAAAGCACATTTGAGATATCTCAGAGGGACCATTACCTATGGTCTAGGATATACATCCAACGGTGGTTTGTTTCTGCATGGGTATGGAGATGTTGATTGGGCAGGAAGCCGAGTGGACTGAAAGAGTACTTTTGGATACTACTTCAGTTTAGGATCCGCTATGATCTCATGGTCAAGCAGGAAACAGGGATCCATTGTACAGAGTATAGCAGAGGCTGAGTACATTGCAGCAAGTGATGCTAGCAAAGAAGCAGTATGGCTTAGAAAATTGGTTTCTGGTTGTTTGGTGACAAGCTCAAGACAACGGTGGTTCACTGTGATAATCAAAGTTGCATAAAATTGACAGAGAACCTGGTATTTCACGACGGATCAAAGCATATTGACATGAAGTACCACTACATCCAAGACTTGGTCCAGAGAAAAACTGTAAAGCTACAGTACATAGCCACGAGCGGGCAGGTAGTTGATATCCTGACCAAGCCATTGCCATTGAGACAGTTTGTGCAGCTAAGAGGCAAGCTTGGTGTGGCTGAGAACGACTTCGCTAAGAGGGAGTGTTAAATTTGGCAACATCGACAGTCATTCTCCAGTGAGAGGCCATGTGGGCCACCCTGAGGCTAACCAGGGAAATTTGGAGATTCAACCAATCTTTTGAGGTATTGACAAAAGTCAGGGGGAACATACAACCTCTGTGAGTCAAACCAAAAGTCGGGACGAACGAGATGCTATATGATCTTGTGAGTCTAGCCAAGGGAAAGGTAGAAGCTTTGTACGTCTAAGACAAAAGTCAAGATTTAAGTCTAATGCAAAAGTCAAGGGGAGCGTACAACCTCTGTGAGCATAGACAGTCTAGTGAAAAAGTCAAGGGTAACGTACAACCTCTGTGAGCATAGACAGACTAGTGCAAAAGTTAGGGGGAACATACAACCTCTGTGAGCCTAATCAAGCCTTGTGAGCCATGAGCAAAAGTCAAGGCATCTAGCAAAATTTAGGTTGAACGTAAAATTCCTATGAGCTAGAAACAAATAATCTTCCTTAAATTGCAAATTATGTAAATGATCTAGTGCATTGGCACATGTAACATTATACACCATGAAGAGAAATTTGAATTTCCATGTTAAAAGTCGAGTTGAATAAGTTGTTAAACTCATGTTGTAAAAGGTCAAGTTGAAAGTCGAGTTTGACTTGTCAAACTCAAGTTGTAAAGGCCGAGTTGCATACATGCATGCATGCATATCAAGTTGCATGCATGTCAAGCACATGTTGAGTTAGTTCGCATGCATGTCCAGTTGTAGGTCGAGTTGCATGGTGAGTTGGCATGCCATGCATTGCCAAATCAAGGGCGAGTTGTAATGCAAGAGTCGAGTCAACAAGTCCACTTCTAACTAATTGAAGTCAAGTTCAGTTCTAAGTGAAGTCTCTTCTCCAGTTCTAATTCGAGTTGAAGGGTTAAGGGGAGTTTTGAAACACATGCAAACACCTTACTATTTCGAGCTCTCACTCTCTTCTCTCTAGAGCCTTCTTATACATAGTTCGACCATCATTCCACATGTCTTGTTATGCAGTGTAAGGGGGAAGGAGGAGAGGCAGCGTAGGTGTCCAAAAGGCAGCAAAAGTTCTCTGCTACAGTGCTGGTGTATATCAGTCCAAAAATTCAGCAAAGGTACCCTGCAAACAGTGGTAATATATATCAGCAGAAAAGGCAGCAAAGGAGTCCTAAGGCAGCGTATGAATTCTGTCCACAGTGCTGGTATCTAACAGCAGAAAAGGACAGCAAGGGCTCTCTGCTTTTACAGGCCAAACAATCATGTCAAAGTCATCTTGGCAAGCTCATTCAAGAGCAGAATTTTATGGTGGATTTTTGTAAGTGATCATCAATTCTATTTGTAATAAAAGGAGATTGTTTGCTGGGGGTTTTCTCCCTGTATAGGGGGTCCCCAGGGTATATGTGGGGTGAATATGCATGCTGGTAAATCTATATGGTTATTACTGTTCAATCTTGATTATGCATTGTGAATCGTGTTAAGCTAAGTTCCAAGTGTTGCAGAATTTAAAAGGTTAACCTACATATCGAAATCAAACTCATAATTTAATAATAAGTTCATGACATGTTAAATGCAATCATAAATGAATGGAATTGTTGATAAGTTAATGTTTACATATGTTGTGACTAAGAATGGTAAAAAGTGCTCAATATTGATTCACCCCCCCTCTCAGTATTGGTGAATATTCCAACACACTCAAACACTCACTTAATCCATTTTCTCTCATTCTATTTCTCGGTTCACTCATCTTTGCTAGGGTTTTGAGTGGGTTGCTTGCTAGTTGTTGAGGAGCAGATTTGCAAAAGCTTGAAAGGGAGATTAAAGGCTGTCATTTGTGAGAGCTTGCAAAGGAAATTGAAGGCTGCCATAGTTACATTCAACCACCATTGGAGAGCTGAAGGGGTAGGCTCTAAACCCATTCTTGTTTGTTTTTAAATTTTTTTCCATATGTTGTAAACTAGTATATTTGCTACAATGAATGCTTGAATGTTCTCTTCTCCTACTCTTTCCTATTCCTCCTCCATCATTCTATTGTAGGCAGCAAGTTATTCTCAAGATTCAACAAGCTTGATGGGTATATCAATGTGGTTTGTCCTTTTGGTTCCATTTTTTATTATGATGGTGGTGTTGGGAAGCTGAAATACCAATGATGATGAGGAAGAGTTAAATGCAAGCAGCACACACGATGGAGAGGAGGAAGAAATCGAAGGGGATGATCATGATCATGAAACTAACAGTGATGATGGACAAAAACCCAAAGAGACTTCAACACCCTTGTGGAAGTATCTGATAAAGCTTGGGGGAGGGAAAGGGAGTGGAACCACAAAATTTATATGCCCCATGTTATCCCTCATATTGTATGAGGATTGCACATGTGATTTTTATCACATGATTCAAAGATTTGCAGGATGGTACAATGATTCTAGCCTTCTAAAGGTCGTATGTTATATGATAGCTTCATGAGGATGGTACTTCCATTGGGTGGTTTGATTACTTTGGATAGATTGAATGGTACTTCTATTGGATTTGATTTGAGAGCATAACAAAGGAGGAATAAGATTCTGTAGTAGCCATTTGTGCTACATTGTCAAAGGAAACTCTATAGTGGATGCCCCTTTCTTTGTATTTGCATCTTCATAACTAAATAAAAGAGAACATAGCTTAGGCCTCATCTTCTAGTTGAGTTTTCTCCTGTATCAGGTTTCCCAAGATACATCTTTTGTTCATTTGCTTGTTCTTTCATTTTCGTATTTCATTTATTCTCATAAATTTTAGCAATAAGCTAATGCTCATAAATGTGAGATCTAAGAAAATAAACTTGTATAATAAAATATCTCAACATAGTACAAGATCTATTGTAACGAATTGTTCGAGTGGAATATCCATGGCAATTTATAGATCACTCCCACGAACCTTGATTTGACCCCATATGCCCAATGGAAAGACACTAATCTTTGGTCCATCCATCCACATTATTTACTCAACTCATAAAAAACCGTTATGTTGGAATTCACTCTTCATTTCACCTTTGAACTTGTTTCCCCGTCATATGGTATGAGGAGATTGTGATCACATATTTGGGCAACTAGTACCAACACCACTATTCCAATGGCATAATGTGAACTCCTCAAGTTGGTCATCCAAAGAACAAATTGATGACATCCTCCACAGACTTTTGCTACATGATGGTCTTATTTCACATAGTAAACTTGCCCAGTTGACTCAATGAGGGTATATGAGCTTGTCAGTAGATATCTTGCACATGCTCCAATTGATATTTGCACATACAGATGGTACACTATGGTTTCACACATGATCATGGCACCTCACCTCATTGCTTCGGTTGCTTTACTATGGTTTCATGTAGTGGTTCTTGCTCAGATGTGGTGATATTGTTTTAGATATGACCATGAACATTGTAAACGTTAGGTGTAATCTAATAACACATCATAACAACCAAAATTTTATCTTTTGCTTCATTGTACCATGGGGGACATAATTTTCCTTTAGATAGGTGTCATCAACTTTTGAGTCAAGTTGTACTATTGAAGACCTAAGTAGGTGTAGTGTGTTCATATCCCCTAACCATCTTTTACACCTTTTCATCTTCCCATTCACTTCCATACACATTCATCATCTTTCCCGTTCATGATTGATTTATCATATGTCATACAGCAAGGTCCAAAGCAAAGTAAAGAAGATCCAATGTATGAAAAACCTGAAGTCAAAAGAGCTAAAAAAGTGCTCGAGGTTGATGCAACCAAAGAAAAAAAAACGTCAACAAATTTAAAGCTTCAGTGGTGCCACCTTGCCTAAAAGTCGATCTCCCCCAAGTCCCATGTTTAAAAATGCATATCTAAAACAAGGGACCAAGCAAATAAAGAAAAAAGGGGTCGGAAACAAAAGAGGCACAAGGAATGGTAACTCAAAGCTAAGCACTCCCTCCAAAAAACGCACTCATGTGAAATAAAATGAAGACTCCTGGCTCTTGAAAGCTAGTAGGAGAAAACCTATACATCAAATATGTGGCTATGAGGGTAAATTCATGAAGTTCCCCTTTTCCATAACATCACATCCATCACATCACATACTCCTAACGTCCTAGGAAATATTTCTTGGTCTTAAGGGTTGTCACATGTAATAGAGGTTAAGGTTGTCCCTACCATGGTAAAACTTACACAAATTATAAAAATTAAATAATGTTATCGTGTAGTTAGAAGATGTCACTTGATGTGCACCACTTAATGACACATATCGAGGCATGACTTGTCACTATGGGTAGGCACCCTACATTGGGATCCGTGTACTTACATTGGGAGTTGCATCTATACCTCAAGATTTGTTAGGATAAACTTGACTCGGTGAAAGAGTCAAAGTTGTTAGATCAACAGTGGTGGTTTCGGACACATGGTATTGGTGACCCATGGTATTGAGCCTGTGGATTACATGTAATGAAAGCCTATAAAAGGAAAGTGATACTCCATTTTAATGTGTCAAGAGTTGAGTGGTGAAGGCTCACTAGGACGACACTAAGAGATTGGCCGACTTGGTCAGGTTTGGCCAAGGGAAATAATAGATCTATTGTTAGCTGGTTTTTCCCGTGAGGGTTTTCCAGGATAAATCTCATGTGATTTATGTGTGTTGTTGTTGAATGCCTTGCCCCGCCCTAGGATGACCAAGACAATCACCTCATACTTTCATGTTGACCCATCATATCAAAGCAACAAGCGTCGGGCTAAGTCCCAAAGTGCACTAGACAATAGATTGGTGAGGCCTCATGTCTCTTCTCAGCCTCCCCCCAGGGAGACAGATCATTATCCTCGATACTAGTTCGGAGGTGTCGAACGGTACATCCGTCCATACATCCTCAAAGAGCTAAAGGGATTAGCTCTAGACAGATCTAGAGCAGGGCGCCTCTCGTCCACCAAACCACCTCCCAGACTTAGATGAGCTCCCAGAGATCTATCTAGAGTTTCTTTTTTTCGATCTCAGATACTAGGAGTATCCCCCGCTCCTACATTCCCCCCAAGATAATACAATCGGAGCCCCCGATAGTCTCTGAGGACACCGACAGTGAGCCAGTGCCTAGTTCGCCCCCCTCGCCATCGACCATCCAACCCGGGAGACCTTAATAGCCGCATCGTCAAACCTCTCTCTCTCTCTCTCTCTCTCTCTCTCTCTCTCTCTCTCTCTCTCTCTCTCGACAGACGGGCATACTCACTTTTATTTTATTTTGGATCACCACACCTTTGTCATGGTTATATACTTTTTGAGGCTACACTACTTTAGTTTTCTTTCTTTATGTTATTTTTGGCATTATCTAGGAGTTGTGATTGCACTCCCACATTGTACTCATACTTGTTGCAGCTTTCAGTCCCATTGACCTACATTTGTTGGACATTAATAAATTTATCTTATCTTATCTTATCTCGTATTTTTATTTCCTAACAACTGGTGTCAGAGTGATGGTTGACGATAATGAAAAGAAAGGCATGGTTGTCGGAGTACAAAGCTAGGGTTTAAATCCCTAGGGGGCCACGGGAGACATAAAGAGTAGAGGACGAGTTGTGTGTGGATGGTGAAGCCATGGGAGCCAGGTGCATCTGCGTGTAGAGGGCCTGAAGGTGAGCAGTGAAGGCTCACTTGGCCAATTTGGCTCGGAGTGTGCGAAGGATATATGGCTTGGATGCTTGCATCTGATGGATATGTCAAGTGTGGTTGGATTTGTTGTTTGGTTGCAGATCTACCAAGAAGCGAGCATCATGAGCTGGAGGAATGGCAAGGCGAGAGGATGGTGACACAAGTGTTGGGATAGCAACAATGAAAAATAAAATAAAAGAAATTGATGGACTTCAATGTAAATGGGAATACGATTGTAAGACCTGGTTAGGCTTGCAAACCTTGGGTTTGAAATTTCACATGTAAAGTCTAGACGTAGACAAAGGTGATAGGGGGGAGCATACGAGATTCTTGGATATCATGACTTTGAGGGAGATTTGGTCGGATTTGGTCATGGGAAACCCCTAATCAAATTTAAAGGGGGAATGTTAGGATAAACTTGACTCGATGAAGGAGTCAAAGTTGTTAGGTCAACTGTGGTGGTTTCGGGCACATGGTATTGCTACCAATGGTATTGAACCCATGGATTACATGTAATGAAAACCTATAAAAGGTTGGCAATACTCCATTGTAATGTGTCAAGAATTGAGCAGTGAAGGATTACTTGGTCAAGGCCAGGACATTAGAAGGCTTGGCCAAATTTGGCCAAGGGAAATAATAGATCTATTGTTGGCTAGTTTTTCCCGTAAGGGTTTTCCAGGATAAATCTCATGTGATTTGTGTGTGTTGTTGCTATGATTTGAAATATTATTTTTCTCTCATATTTTTATTTCCTAACAACTGGTATCAAAGCTTGTGGATTACATGTAATGAAAGCCTATAAAAGGTATGTGATACTCCATTGTAATGTATCAAGAGTTGAGCAGTGAAGGCTCACTTGGTCAAGGCCAGAAGATTGACCGGCTTGGACAGGTTTGCCCAAGGGAAATAATAGATCTATTGTTGGTTGGTTTTTCCCGTAAGGCTTTTCCAGGATAAATCTCGTGTGAATTGTGTGTTGTTGTTATGTTCTCGTATTATTTTATTTCTCTCGCATTTTTATTTCCTTTCATGTGGTATCAAAGCAAGGCAAACCTGGACTGTCTTGCCAGAGTGGTTTGATGATGAAGAAAGATGGAGTGCCCATGACACAGCTGCCGAAGTACAGAGCTAGGGTTTCAACAAAAGAAATCCCATAAGGAGCATTGCATGGACGGCCCGCTTGGAAGACTATTCCATGAATGGATAAGCAATCGTCAAAGATTAAAGGCAACAGAGGATATAATGACGATTAGGGTGGTGGTGGTGTTGACCACCTCTCCAACATAGGTGGTCAACTCCATGTGCCATGAAGAGATGCATCATCAGATGCTCATTTGTCGAAGACTTTTGGTTCTACATGGCATTTTTGGCCCCAACACTTCTTTTTGTAACTGGAATTTCTGCACCCCTGCATGGGTAAATAATGTAATAGGTCTGCATGGATCATGTCTAGGTCAGTTACCTTGGGATCGGTTCACTAGGAGAATTCCTTTCATCGAGGGTTTTTTATCCTCGGGTTATCAATTGGGCTTTTCAGCCTTATTGATTTCCCTTGAATTTTTCCCTCACACTTGCAATAATTCCTCCAAAGTGGTGAAAGGCGTTCCAGTGGGCTTATCTTCTGGTAACTATTGTTAGGAATCATTGTAAATGACCATGCAAGACATCTTAGAGAGTCTCACGGAATTCCATCAAGTCTAGAGTAGTTTTTTTTAATTAATTAATTTTTAATTAAATTTCCCTAAGATTGAAGGTTTAATTATTTAAATAATTAATTTTTTTGAGCAAAAATTGTAAAAACTAGGTCCTTGGACTTTTGATAGGGGTATTTGTGCTCAAAAGAAATGGAATGAGACCCCCTACATCCATGGACCAAGTTTCAGCTCAGTCGAACAACTTTTGCTATGGGTTTGTCCACCTGGAGTGTCAGTTAGTCAAAAACAACAATTTTAATTGCTAAAATCCAAACATAGCAAGAATGTAATTTTGTAATAATGAGTTAAAAGGATGATAGAAGGTGGAAAAAGATAAGAGAGATGACTCCTAGCCTATTCCTACCCATCCCAACCTTTCTTAACCTTTTCACATACCTCACCCACTCATCCCACTCAAAAAGTGATGCCCCCTAGGGGAAGTTACACCCCCCTTGCTAGGTAAGACATGGCATCTTTTGTTTTTAAGTTGTGAGGGCCACTCCACTTGTGGTTTGCCTTCC
>JZKD02S1753249.1:85043-98910 GCA_000966675.3 Picea glauca
GGGGGAAGATGGAAGGAGAGGGAGAGGAAGAGGAAGAGGGAAGTATGTGTTGTATATGACATCAACATATTCACCATGGCATAAATGTATAAATAATTGAGGATATTTGTTTGGTAAACATATGAGGAACACAATGTATGTGTTGTAGAGAGAGGGAGGGGGAAGATGGAAGGAGAGGGAGAGGAAGAGGGAAGTATGTGTTGTAGATGACATCAACATATTCACCATGACATGCATGAATAAATAACTGAGGATATTTTTTTGGTAAACATATGAGGAACACAATGTATGCATCTTTACCTTTGGCATTGTCAGCCAGTTGATGTTTGCGATGATTGACTTCTCATGGCCATGTCACTAGTCCAACTTTTTCTAATGCAAGCATGTGTAGATGAACATAAGAAGGAATAAATAAGAATATGCATTGTATATTGTCCATAATTGTTTTGAATGTCACATACAAGGTCGAAGGAGATGGAATACAAAATAGGGTGTCAAGGGATACTCAGGAAACATGAGGACCTGACGATCAAATTGTATGCCTCAGATTTTCTTACTGCAAAAATGTGTAACAGGCAATAGGGAATAATGGGGGGGTATGGTGGCCAATCTGTATATCACAGAACCTATGAAGCTAGAGGTGCAATCTTGAACCTGCCATCTTGGGAACCCACGATAAAAAAAAGTGGCTAAATATGGAATGAGGAAACTGTCAGTTGGAGTCGTGATATAGAAGCATGAGTATAAATGTTAACCTGTGAGTCCACCAACCTATGCACCTAGACATTTTCGGAAACATGACTAAGAAAATCAACCCAAAAGCGAAAGTAGATGATAAAAACAAAGGGGAATTCAATATAGAAGAGGGGAAAAAGGGGGATAATAGAAAGTGGGAAAATTAGAAATGGAGAGGTAAATGTTTGGAAGTGGGAAGTCTCAACAAAGGCCCATTGTTTCCAAATCATAGTTTTCTAGTCCAATATTATATGAACCCACCCATTTTGTATGTTTGATTTACTAACACAGTTGGTATACCTTTTCGAAGATTGTACCCCTTTGTTGTGGCATATAAGAATTCATCTTTCTGTCCAACCAATCTATTTCTTCCAATGTACCAACACCAAACATATAGTGGACATGAAGGTAAGTTAGTATGTAGAAAGACATGTAAAAGAAAGAAATATAGTTTTGTTTATTTCAATTTAGCAGCAAAGAGAATACAATTCACATGAGGATAAGTTACTATGTAGAAAGATATGTAGTATATACATACAATAAAATAGGTGCAAAGAAGTAGAACAAATACATAGACAATAAATGAAATATTAAACACTGGAATATGAAATAAGAGTAGAGGCATGCACCTTTGTAACTCCTCCACATTTATTGCAAAGAGTCCATCGTATTCTCTTGCCACTATGTTTGTTTAAATTTAGCAATGCAGAAAAAATACAATGGACATGAAGGAAGTTGGTATGCAGGAAGACATGTAAAAAAAATAAACAGAGTTCGATGTTTTTCAATGTAGTGGCACAAAAAATACAAAGGACATGAAGATAAGTTATTAGTAGGAAGGTACACAATATCTACATACAATAAATTAGGTGAACACATATACAGACAATAAATGAAGTACAAAACAATGGAATATGAAATAACAGTACAAGCATGTACCTTTGTATCTCCTCCTCCACAACTGCAGTAAAGACTCATTTGTTTTCTCCAGCTATTTTGTTTGTTTGAATGTGGGAACACACAAAATACAATGAAAACGAATGGAAGCTGGTATGTAAGGGAGAACAAGTGATATGTACATACACTAAATGAGAATCAACGAATAGAATAAAAGATAGTTAGAAACATGAACCTTTGTTTTTCTCCATCCATGGTTGTCATTATATAAAGTTTTTCTTTCCCAAAATATATTACAAGCCATAAAATATTAAGAAATTACATGGCCATAGCTGAATGATTTTGGTTTTCTACAGCAAAGTATCCAGATATGCTTTGAGACATGGAAATATAATTTTGCAGTATCTTTGGTGTACATCCCATATTTCAAGTACAAGACAAATTGTATCGTGGTCACACCATTCTGTGTACAGGATAAAAAGGTTGTATTGTGATATGGACACATTTCACCATATATGGTTAATAAGTGTGTTTTGCACATGTTTTATGTTAACAAAAATACAACGGACATTGTAATTGCACATGTAGTTGTCCAATTATTTTTTATGCCCCTATTTTGTATCATGTCAACATTAAAGTATCCTAGAATGATAATGGTTTCGTCCAAATGTAAATGGTGTGATTCATTTGAGAACACATTCATTATGCTAGCAATGTTGCACGCCAAACAACATAGAAACTGAATACTGCAATTTGCAATCCATAGAACACCGCTCTTGCTAACACCATCTCAATATCCTTTTCTTCTACAAGAACATTTTAAAAAGACATGCAGGTATGGTCCAGATCTAGGAAAAATAATTGGAGCAAAATTTAAGAGCAGGATAAGTGGGCACGGGACAAGTGCCAGATATCGACTTCGCCAAACATGGAAAATGACAAAACCGCAGGTCCACTTGCGGGTGCAGGACATGAACACCGCAAAGTGTAAAAAAAAATAGCTCCAACTACCGACGCAGGACCCCAACCCTGAAAATCCAAAGTAAAAAAAATAAAACAACAAGCAACAAACCAGCGAGCAAGCACGAACAGGCCCAACTGCAGCCCCGAGACCTCAAACTCGCAAACTTGAGCCAAACAACAACAAGAAGCAACCGACGAACCAACAAACCAACGAACCAATGAACAAGAAACAATTGTTGGACATAGTTTCATTGATGTCAAAAGTCGATATCATTGATGTGATGATAAGTTGGTATGACGAATTGTCATTGATATCAACAGTATTCTGTTAGCATATAATGGTTGATGTCAAACAGTTGGATGATATGCAGAGATAAAAAGCTCAGGAGGGTTAGCAAATGAAGATCAACATTTGAGAAGATATGACACACATGAAGCTCAGTTAAATCATGCAGAGATTAAAGCTCAGGAGGGTTAGAGAATGAAGATCAAATCTCAGAAGAAATGACGCACAGGAGGATAAAAAAAAATGATGCACAAAATTCGTCCATAATCATTACGGGACAAACCAGGACCATCAAATCTGGGAGTTACAAGAGAAGGATTGTTGGAGGATTGGTCAATGACCATATTAAGTCATGATCATTGGATATGCACGCCAGATCAATGATAGGGATGAATTGCGGAGCTTGGGTGGTGAATTAAACCACTTGCATGTTGTGGTTTTGCATTCCACATTGACCGTCGATGGTCACTCGCCAAATAGATCTACGGTTGGCATCGGTTCCACTATCAACAAGCAGTTTCCATTGCAGAACTCGACGATTGTGTTAAACTTCATGCTAGTTGAGGATCCCGCAATCATCCTTGATTGTTGATCTACTTTGGGACCATTCTCGACCGATGGATCACTTTAAAAGTGGAAGGATATGATAAGAAAATCAAGAACACACAAGAGCGTTTAATTTACGAAGTTCGAAGCTACAAAGACATCCTAGTCGTTGGTTGGAAGGCAGGGACATGGCAACAGATAAACGAATTTGCATATTCACAATAAAAAGAAATTGCGAGGAGATAAGTACGAAGTCGCGAAATGGGAAGTTGTGAAGCACTCAGGAGTTGAGCCCTGGGTCATAGCCCGAGGTCACATGTGAGACAGGTCTAAGAAAAAGGGTTGAGAATTCGAATATTTGAATACCCGACAAACCGTTGGATCATTCTCAAGTGGAAGGACAGGATAAGCTAAAATAAGAGTCGTTGGATTTAATCCAAGGAAAAGAAATATCACAGATAGATCAAGTCATCGATCTAAAAACCATTATCAACGAACAACATTTGTTTTTGGTTAAAAGTTGTGAGGAAGTTGCACATCGGGGAATCTCACTTCGAAAGTATTTTGAAGTTGAGAGATCAAATATCCAAAGTCTCGAAAGATGAAAATATGAAGTAACACTCAGCCATCGATATGAGATGCATTTCGGATACTATTCTGACCATTAGATCATGGAGATCTACGTCAGCAGACCATGTCAACAAGGACATGTGGCAGACCATGTCAGCAAGGACATGTGGCAGACCACGTCAGCAAAACACATCAGCAAGGACATGTGGCACAATCAGATAATGACAAGTGTCAATATGAAATCGACAGTTCATGTACGTGTAAATCATGAATCTGAGTGACACATCACAGCCACTTGGCCCGTGCCATGTCAAAAAGTGACATCAACAAGTTATGTCACTATGGGAATTTTACTTCGGGAGTTTCACCACTAGCAAATGACCTAAGCCCGAAGTCCCAAATGCCAAAATCCTGAAGTGGACATGAGTCATCCGATCTAAAGAACACCTCGGGAGTATTCTCGACCATTGATCAAGTACAGTGGAAGGATAGTGTAAATGGAATAGATGATGTCCCAAAGTGTCGACAATCGTCGATCTCATCATGCGATTAAAACGTGACCGTTGATCTTGAAAAGAGATCAAGCACTTATTTTTGTCAAGCACCTGGTCACCACCTACGGTCGTATGGAATAGAGAAATAAGGGTAAAATGAGGCAGTGCTTAAATTCATAAGCCTGTGGTTCTATGCCTATGATCATATGAAAATGGTTCGAAGGAAGTACCTCTGCAAAACTTAGTTTCTGCAATATTTGCAGAGATATGGAATCGAGTTTAAAAAAGGAATCGATCCATACATGTGATTGATTTACAAAAATAACTCACACTAAGTTAAAAAGAATTAACATTAATGTTTGAATAATAATAGTGAGTATTGTTAATGTTAAACGAAGAGGTGTAATGATTCAAAACAAAGGGACACAGTGTATCACTCTCACATTGTTTTGAAGATTATATAAACTTGATTGTGTGATGAGAATAAGGGTCTATGTGGTTTAGATAACTAGATCAAAGCAGAAGCAAAGTCCAAGATGAAGAACTGTTAATTCTAAGGTGTTTGTCAATGTCTTATTGAAGATCAAGAACAAAAGAAGACAAAGCAGCAGTTATGCAATCTAGTATTAGATATAGAAGACCTTTATTGAATTACAACAAGATTCATTGAAGATTAAATGACAAAATCCAGACAACAAGTGATGAAATTTGACTACAGATAACCAGAAGAACATACAAGTAGAGGTTGCGGCAGATAAGTATAAAGTACAACAGTTAATGATTCTAAGAAGACTTGATGAATTGATAGTATCTCTCTGTGTTTATAAACACCTTGAACATAGTACAATAAAAGTGTTATGAGTATTATAACCTGCATAAAGGGAGGAAGGGTGGAGCAAGGCAAAACAAGTCGAAGTTCAAAAAGTCAAATCTAATAGGACTTGTGTTAATGGTGACGTGAATCAAATTCATTAAGAGAAGAAGAGATTGAATTGCATTGTGAAATTAAGGGTGTTTGGGTGGTGCAAGAGCAGGTTGGTGCCTGAAAGGGGAGTAGGTACTTCCTTGTCATTTGTAGCTAACTAAACAAGGGGGTCAAATCCTCCAACCAGTTGGTGTTGATGAATAAGGGGAGTAGGTTCTTCCTTGTTAGTTGTAGTTGACTAAACAGGGGGTTGAAGCCTCCTACTAGTTGGTGCTGGTGAACAAGGGTGTGGGTGCATCCTGATCAGTTGGTGCTGATAGAAAAGGAAGAATATCTTCCTTCTATGTAACTTGTAAGAAAATGAATTTTGCAGTTAATAGAAAAGAAATGGTGGTTTTCCCTGTTGGGTTCCACAATAAAATCTTGCGTTCATAATGTTTGTTGTTCATCATATATTGCTTAATTGAATAATTAATATGTGTTCTTAGTATGGATTAAATTAATAAGAAAAAGTAGGCAATATTGATTCAACACCCCCCCCCCCTCTCAGTATTGTTGGATATTCCATCAATTGGTATCAAAGGGAGGTTCCTTTAAGAACAGTCTAACAAACTGAAAGGAAGATCAAATTAAGCACACATGGATGGACAAAATATTTACACTAAGAATGGAACTCTAATGCATGGAAGAGAAGAATATATATTTTGGAGTTCAAGAATGGAAAGTCATCTGAAGGCATTGGGACATGATGTATGGAATTCAGTGATCACTGATTACTTCCCACCAAGCAAAGTAAGGACTCCAACTCAAAATAAATCCAAGAAAAGTAACTCAGTGGCAATGAATACAATCCTTGGTGGACTACCTGATGATGTCAAAAATAAGATAGGTGAATATAATTATGCAAAGGAACTTTGGGACAAGACCAAATACCTCTACTCAGAAGAAAAGTCAAATGAAGCATTTCAATTAGAACAAAGTTCATTCTACAACAATTCTAGTGATGAAGATTCTTTTGAAAAATAATCAGACATTGAAGCAGAAGTCAATCTTGAAGCTGAGCTTGAGTGTGCTTTGGATGATCTTAGAAAATATAAAAAAAGGTGTAAAAAACTAAAGGATCAACTTAAGACTATTGAAAAATTCAAGAAAGGGACTAAATCCCTTGATAAAGTTCCCAGTCTACAAAGAATTCCTTCAAACGAATTTAACCTTGAATATGAACAAGCACACATGATTAAAGGTTCAAGTTCTATTACTCAGATTGATGTTGAAGATGACATGTGTTGTGATGATACCTCCAAAGAATCTGCTCATCCTCCCATGAATATGTATCAAATCAAAAGAGAAGACACAAAAGACATTCCTATCAAGGATGAAGAGGAAGACTCGGTCATCAGTAAAGGTAAAGACTCTCCACAATCTTTTGATTGTAATAATGTTGATATTAAAATCTCCCATGCAAGTAAAGAAGAAGATTTAGATACAATAGAAGAATGTTATGTTAGCATTTATGCCATGAAAGAAGTAGAAGAAGAACTATCTAAGGTCAAACATAAATCTTATTGGAGTCTTTATGAATATCACTATGACCATGATTATTCATACTATAGTTTTCTTCATGACTACACTAAAGAATTTATTGAAAAGAGTCAAAAGCATTTCTTGGAAATAAAGGAAATGCTCAAAGACATGAAAAAGTCATATTTGAGAAAAATATTCAGCTAGAAGAAAAATAAGAGGAGATTGATAAATTAAAGAATGAAATCAGTAAAGTAAAAGAAGAAAAAAAGGAAGATGATGAACTTAACAAAATTCTTGCAGATCTAAAATAACTAAGAGAAAGCAATGTCAATTTGAAGACCCAACTTGAATAAACCAAAAGAAGAGAGGAGGTAGTGAGGAACCAGTTGAAAAAAAGAGAAGAATCATGTCATAAGCAGGAAGTAGAAGTTGTGAATCTTAGAAAGAAGGTTGAGAAGTCAAACACCCAAGTAAATTTCTTGAATAAATCAATGATCTTAGATGAGATCTTGGATAGTCATAGATCACCAAATGATAAATCTGGTCTTGGCTACAACAAGGAAGAAATTAGTAATCCTAAGAAACCTGATGCAAGTCCTTCATTTGTAAAGGGTGAAGATAGGTCTAATGCAAGTCTTTCATTTATAAAAATGGAAAGTAGGTATGACACATGTCCTTCATGTTCAAAGAATGAAAACAACATTACAATATTTAAAATATCAGATCAAGGAAGACATCCTGAAGCTACTCATACACCTCAAAGAAATTTTAGAAGAGAGACACCTTCATGGATGAATCAAAGGAAGTATGAGAGCGTTTTTAATGGTTATTGTTTTTCTTGTAATGAATATGGTCATAAAGCCTTGGATTGTAGGCATCATGGAAGAAAACAAATTGGTAGGTTCAACAACAATATAAGATGTTGGAACTGCAATCTTGTTGGACATATTGCTACACATTGTTACACTACGAGGTGCTACAGTTGTGGTGGATATGGCCACAAATCCCATGACTATTGGAACTCAAAAATATAGTCAATAAGAAATGCTTCACACAATATGACAAGAAGATTAAATAAGACATGGAAAAGAAAATCTGAAGTACCAAACAAGAAAGATGATGAATATATTGCTCTTGAAATTGATGAAGTTTATAATAGGATTTTGGTGGGTTAAACTTCTAATAAGGAATATTCTCTAGACAAGGATAAAGAAGCTTCTGGTGCACATAAAAGTGACATGGATGATGAATCTCCAACAGAAGAACATCAAGAAGAATTGAGTGATGATTATCTCAGAAATATTTCAATCTTGTTTTAATGGTACACTGAAACTCTTTCTCCAAAAAAAAAAAAAAAGATCTCTGTCCAAAAAGTTGCAAAGACTATGCTCAATGAAGAAAAATTATCTGATGAATATTGGAGGGAAGTTGTAAGCACAACAATATACATATTGAACAGAGGTCAACTCAAGATTAATATTAATAAAACTCCTTATGAACCCTGGTTTGGAAGAGCTCATTCGGTAAAATACATCAAGGTCTTTGGAAGTAAGTGTTACATTAAAAGGCTTGATGAGAATCTCAGAAAATGTCATGCTAGATTTGATGAAGGTATCTTTCCTGGATTTTCTTCTACCAAGAAAATATGCAAATTCCACAATCTTAGGTTACATAATATTGTTGAGAGTGCAGATATCAAGGTGGATGATATAAAAACAATTGATATCATGGCTAGAGATCGATGAGAATCAATGAACAGATCCAAGGTTTGTTTGAAAAATATGATCTACAACTGCGTAGTGTTCCAGTAGGAAAGTGGTATCCACAGCAGTAGAATTATGATGTAAAAAATTATATACATGAAATTATGTAGAGATAGACAAGTCATAGGAGGAGAAACCCTTTTCCATTGATGCCAAAGGGGGATAATAACTTCTAAGGAGAGAAGCATCATCATAGGGGGAGACCGCGTATGAAGTTGGTGTGTTTCCATCAATGAAAAAAGGGGAGATTGTTGGACATAGTGTCATTGATGTATAGTCATTGATGTCAACAGTCGATATCATTGATGTGATGATAAGTTGGTATGACGAATTGTCATTGATATCAACAATATTCTGTTAGAATATAATGGTTGATGTCAAACAGTTGGACGACATGAAGAGATAAAAAGCTCAGGAGGGTTTGCAGATGAAGATTAGTATTTGAGAAGATATGATGCACATGAAGCTCAATTAAATCATGCAGAGATTAAAACTTAAGAGGGTTAGTGAGTGAAGATCAAATCTCAAAAGAGATGACGCACAGGAGGCTAAGAAGAAATGATGCACATAAGCCATCCATAATAATTACAGGAATAACCAAGACCATCATATATGGGAGTTACAAGAGAAGGATCATTGGAGGATTGGTCAACAACTAGATTAATTCATGACCATCGGATATGCACGCCAGATCAATGACAAGGATGAATTGCGGAGCTTGGGTGACGAATTAAACCACTCGCATGTTGTGGTTTTGCAATCCACATCAACCGTTGATGGTCACTGGCCAAATAGATCTACGGTTAGCATCAGTTCCACTACCAACGAGAAATTTCCATTCGGAACTTGACGATTGTGTTAAACGTCATGCTAGTTGAGGATGCCACAATCATCCTTGATCGTTGATCTACTTCGAGACCATTCTCGACCGATGGATCACTTTAAAAGTGGAAGGATAAGATAAGCAAAGAAAGAACATAGGAGAGCATTGAATTTACAAAGTCTGAAGCTACAAAGACATCCTAGTCGTTGGTTGGAAGGCGGGGACGTGGAAATAGATAAACGAATCTGCATATTCACAATTCAGAGAAATTGCGAGGAGATAAGTTTGAATTCATGAAACACGAAGTTGTGAAGCACTCAGGAGTTGAGCCTCGGGTCATAGCCCGAGGTCATATGTGAGACAGGCCTAGGAAGAGGAGCTAGCACCCATTGCCTGGAATTTATGGATTCATGATTCAGAGAAATTGCAAGGAGATAAGTTCGAAGTTGTGAAGCACTCAGAAGTTGAGCCCCGGGTCATAGCCCAAGGTCACATGTGAGACAGGTATAGAAAAAAGGGCTGAGAATTCAAATATTTGAATACCCGACAAACTGTTGGATCATTCTAAAGTAGAAGGATAGGATAAGCTAAAAGAAGAGTTGTTGGATTTAATCCAAGTCAAAGAATTATCACAGATAGATCAAGTCGTCGATCTAAAAACCATGATCAGTGAACAACATTTGTTTTGGGTTAAAAGTTGTGAGGAATTTACACATCGGGGAACCTCACTTTGAAATTATTGTGAAGTCAAGAGATCAAATATCCAAAGTCCCGAAAGCTAAAAATCCGAAGTAACACTCAGCCATCGATCTGAGATACATTTTATATTCTATTATGACCATTAGATCAAGGAGATTTACATCAGTAGACCATGTCAGCAGGACATGTGGTAGACCACATTAGCAAGGACATGTGGCAGACCATGTCAGCAGAACACGTCAGCAAGGACACGTGGCACAATCAGATAATGACAAGTGTCAAGATGAAATCGATAGTTTAGGTACGTTTAAATCAAGAATCTGAGTGACACGTGGTAGCCACTTGGCTCGTGCCATGTCAACAAGTGACGTCATCAAGTTATGTCACTATGGGAGTTTTACTTTGGGAGTTTCACCACCAGCAAATGACCTAAGTCTCGAAGTCCCTAAAGCCGAAATCCCGAAGTGGACATGAGTCATCCAATCTAAATAACACCTCGAGAGAATTCGTGACCATTGATCAAGTACAGTGGAAGGAAAACGGAAGTGGAATAGTTGATGTCCCAAAGTGTCGACGGTCTCACATCTCATCATGCGATTAAAACATGACCGTTGATCTTGAGAAGAGATCAAGCACTTATTTTTGTCAAGTGCCTGGTCACCACCTGCAGTCGTATGAAATAGATAAATAAGTGTAAAATGAGGCAATGCTTAAATTCGTAAGCTTGTGGTTCTACGCCTGTGATCATATGAAAATGGTTCGAAGGAAGCGCCTTTGCAGAACTCGGTTTTTGCAATATTTGCAAAGATATGGAATCGAGTTAAAAAATGAATCGATCCATACCAGTGATTGATTTATGAAAAGAACTCACACTAAGTTAAATAATTAACATTAATGTTTGAATAATAATAGTGAGTATTGTTAATGTTAAACGAAGAGATGTGACGGTTCAAAACAAAGGGACACGGTGTATCACTCTCACATCATTTTGAAGATTATATAAATGAGATTGTGTGATGACAATAAGGGCCTATGTAGTTTAGATAAGTATATCAAAACAGAAGCAGAGTCCAAGATGAAGAACTGTTAATTCTAAGGTGCATGTCAATGTCTTATTGAATATCAAGAACAAAAGAAGACAGAGCAACAGTTATGCAATCCAGTACTAGATATAGAATACCTTTATTGGATTGCAACAAGATTCATTGAAGATTAAATGACAAAATCCAGACAACAAGTGATGAAGTTTGACTACAGATAGCCAGAAGAACATATAAGCCGAGGTTGCGATAGACAAGTAGAAAGTACATCAGTTAATGATTCTTAGAAGACTTGATGAATTGATATTATCTCTGTGTGTTTATAAACACCTTGAACAGAGTACAGTAAAAGTGTTATGAGTATTATAACCTACATAAAGGGAGGAAGGGTGGAGCAAGGCAAAACAAGTCGAAGTTCAAAAAGTCAAATCTAATAGGACTTGTGTTAATGGTGGCATGAATCAAATTCATGAAGAGAATAAGAGATTGAATTGCATTGTGAAATTAAGGGTGGTTGGGTGGTGCAAAGGAAGGTTGGTGCCTGAAAGGGGAGTAGGTGCTTCCTTTTCAATTTTAGCTGACTAAACAAGGGGGTCAAAGCCTCCTACTAGTTGGTGTCGGTGAATAAGGGAAGTGCTTCCTTGTTAGTTGTAGTTGACTAAACAGGGGGTTGAAGCCTCCTACCAGTTGGTGCTGGTGAACAAGGGTGTGGGTGCATCCTGATCAGTTGGTGTTGATCGAAAAGGAAGAATATATTCCTTCTATGTAACTTGTAAGAAAAAGAATTTTGTAGTTAATAGAAAAGAGTTGGTGGTTTTCCCTGTTGGGTTCCACGATAAAATCTTGTTTTCATAACATTTGTTTTTCATCATATATTGCTTAATTGAATAATTAATATGTGTGCTTAATATGGATGAAATTAATAAGAAAAAGTAGGAAATACTAATTCACCCCCCCCCTCTCAGTATTGTTGGATATTCCATCAACAACCATTGAACCAATAAACAACATATGTATCTCCAACGATTACCAAACTGCAGCCCAAGAACAGAAGGAACCAAAAACATATGATGAGAATGCCAGTAGAAATAATCAAACATTCTTACTTGTAAACTGAAAACAGTGAACAACAAAGAACAAATAGAAAATGAAATTATGGCATTGAAACATACTCTAAAACAATGAACAACAAAAGTGCATGTCGAATTGTGAGTGCAACACCTGGACCCTGCAAAGTAAAAAAAACAATTCCAATTGTGAATGCAGGATCCCAACCCTACAAAGTTGAAGTAAACAAAAGAAAAAAACAAGCACCAACAGGTCCAACTGTAGGCACAGGTCCTCAACCTTGCAAAGTTGAACCAAACAACAACAAGCAACAACCGACGAACCAATGAACAAGAAGCACCCATCGAACCAATAAAAAATGTATGTATATTCAATGATGAGCAAATTGCATTCCAAGCATAGAATAAATATGAAACATACAATGGCTATGCAATTGGTGGTAAACAACAATATTGTCCAAATTCGCTACAACATTGTATGGAAAAATTCGAGGAAATATTTACTATGAGAAGCCTATTTAGGTAAACATTGAAGGTTTTCATGTTGTTTAAGGGCCTCGCGGTATGAAAACATTTAAGCTGTCAAGTCTGTTTTAGGACCTTGCACTATGTAAAAATTTAAGTTGTCAATCCAACCTAAAAAAAAAGTGTCAATGCTTTGAACCTTCAGTATGTAAACATTTCAATACAAATAGAAATAATAATAAAAAGACTTATTAATCTGAAGTCAATGAATTATCGATCGCTATAGTCCCTCTACGCCTTCGACAGGGATTAATAATAAAAAATAAAATAAAAAACAACGTCCATGCTCAGAACTTTCAGTATGTAAACATTTCATTAAAAATGTAATAAAAATTAAAAAAGAGCGTCTAAGCTCAGAACTTTGGATATCTAAACATTTACAACATTGGGAACAAGGAAGCTAGCAATAAGACCTCCAATATATTCTCCAATGAGACGATGACATATAAGGTTTTTTTTATTATATAAAAAATAATGTTTACTTCTATAGTACGAACAATACAGATGATGCGAAAATATATAGTCAACAGACATATTAGTATGAAGTCAATGAATTATCAATCACTATAGTCCCTCTGCGCCTTCGGCAGGGACTAATAAGATACCCTCACTAATAGATTTAAATACCCAATACAATTCCAGTCACCCTTATTAACCTTTTTTTACTTAAAAGGATATAATATTACATTGTAAATTTATATCATGACTTCACCACAATTACAATTACTTGGATTTCACCTTCTTTAATTGGACTATTTTTTTTAAATAGTGAAGAAAAATAACTTTCTTGCCACATAAAACACACTAGAGATAATTTAAATTATTGACTTTAACTTTAAAAATCTCTTTTATCAAATTTATTCCCATTTCCCAATGAAAACTTTAATTTTCTTTTAACTCCATATATATATATATATATATATATATATATATATATATATATATATATATATATATATATATATATATATATATATATATATATATATATATATATATATATATATATA
>JZKD02S1753261.1:0-13014 GCA_000966675.3 Picea glauca
AGTAAAGAGGATGGACAAGATGATACAGATAAAGATAAAAGGTTCGTTTAGAGGATCCAGTAGGTACATCAAGAAATACAAGATCAATTGGAGAAGAGCCAAGCCAAGTACAAGGTGAGGCATGAAAAACATCGGGTTGATCGTCATTTTCAAGTAGATGATCAAATATGATTACATATCAGCAAGGACAGAATGTAGGGTGAAGGTAAAAAGATAAGACCAATCCGATATGGTCCATTCAAGATATTGTAAAATAGGTACTAATGCATTTCATTTAGATTTACCAGCCTACATACAAATGTATTCAATGGTAAATGTTGAGAATTTGAAACTTTATGAGCCACCTATGATTATGAATGAAGATTAAAGTATTCGGGTTCCAACAGTTGATGATTTTTCTCCAGAATACTTGGATGAGATATAGGAAGATGTTATTCTCGACAAAAGAATCAGGACTTCATAACAAGGTGATGTGGAATATTTTTGAGTTGGTATTAAAGGGGTGAAAACAAGTAAAGGAAAGTGGATCGAGATTAGGAAGGTGAGGGAGATTTACCCTCACTTATTTTTTGAGTAATCAAAACTTTTGGTGGTCCAAAAGGCTTCCAATGGGGAGGAATGATCCAGGAGGATCTGAAATGCTCATAGAGGTCTAGAAAGATCTGAAACGCTCACAGAGATCCAGAAGGGTTCAGAAATGCTCAAAATTTGATCATCTCAAATGTTCTCAAAAAAGGACTTCATTGTGTAGAGCTTGGTGATAGATTTCTAACAATGCAAAAATTGCCTCAAACAAAGTTCGTATGAAAAAGTTATGGATGGTCAAAGTTCAAGTCAAACCAGAAAAAAGTCAAAGTCAAAGGGTCATGGTGACACATGTCACCACTACAAGGGTGACACGTGGCATGATCATACGATCGTATAGTGTTTAAGTGGCCACACCATGGAATTCCAAGTGACAAACCATACATCCAACCGAGCAGGTGACTTGACAATTCGTGCAGTACAGTAGACCAATTGTAGTTTGACACGTGGAAGAGATATGCCAATGAAAGGTTTCCACGTGATAACCTCCCATTGATCATTAATGGTTAAAGTTTATCAAAATTATAGGATTCAACGGGAGTCGAAACCATGACCTCCTATAACCTTACGCTACCCTCCTTTGTCATTACGCCACAGACATGAGAGTTAACCTTATATGGCATGATTTATATTTAAGGTTGAACGTTGTATTGTTTGGGGTTTAAAAGGTCGGGGGTGGACCCCCCAACCTTATCGTATATTATATTGTTAACCATATGCCAACATTTGTGGGGCATATATATATCCAACCATTGAATAATAAAAACCAACACAACATTCGGTGATCGGTGGGGCTTGAACCCCCAACCCACCATATATATAGTTAACGCCTTCAATGTTATGCGAACGGAACCTCTTATTACGAGATTCCTAAACAATATAATTATTGTTTGCTTATAGTTTCGGTCGAAGGTTAAGGCCTATGCCTTATTTAATGGGCACGTAGACTGAGGAAAAGGNGCATGAACCAGGAACTGACAAGCGGCGAGGGTCAAGGGGTGACATGTTTCCTCGATAGGGGGTGACACGTGTCATGCCATAACAGGCACAATGGGTATGTGAATCATCCAAAACTGGGTGACATGTGGCACATGTAAAGGGGTCCACGTCACCCGGGATGACTTCAACGAGCCACGTCATCATAGGTTGATATTTGCTCAGTATTTAAATCTAACAGTCTGCAAGATCCCACATAGATCCATAGATCTACGGTTCTCATCACTTCACATCTTCGACTTCGGAGCTTATCGAATTCTCTCGTCACAAATCCCCCAAAGAGATAAGTCTTCGGACTCTCAGATCTTGTGCCACCTGTCCTTTTCGACCAATGGTCGAGATCCACTTCTGCACTCGCAACTTCAGTGAGTTTATACTTCATAAAATCTTGGTCAGTTTCCTTCGAAGCATAGCATCTCTAGACTACGGGATCGCTTGCCATGTACCCCTTCATCCAATGGTCCCAATTCAACAGTAAACACTTGATAGAGAACGAGTAAGGGCCACGTGTCGCTCCATGATGCATTCCCAGTTAGTCGGGTAGTCAAGGTGGGTCCTTTAGATTGATGGATCAGAAGGATCCCAAAGGATTCGAGGATAGATGATCCATGTTACTTTGACAGTTTGACATTTCGAGAGTTCGATGTGTGTGTCTCCCGGCTTTCCCTCCAGACCACATCGGATCTGTCACCACGCGTACCTATCATTTATGGCCAGGATTTATTCTGGTCGTAGAGATTCAAGAGAAACTTGCACGTCTCTTAATTAGAAGAATACCCGGACTCCCGGATAACCGTGGATCTGTGGACACGTGTCCCACTAGCTTCAATGGTCCAGATTAACTCTGGGACTCTGACATTTGAGAGTTTTCAGTGCTAGACTGCTTCTATTCTCCTGAAGTAAGACATCACTGAAGCGCTTAACGCGTCCCCTCCTATGTCCAATCTAACGGTTGGTAGAGGCCTACACTAGATCTCTAGATCAATAGCCCTCATCAATTCACGACTCCAGCCTTTGGCTATTTCTGAGGATTATGGGGACATAAGTCTCGAATGGCTAGCTCCTTTCAGACTAGTGTAGGGTCCCCAGAACCTAGTAGCATGGGTCTCNAGTAAAGAGGATGGACAAGATGATACAGATAAAGATAAAAGGTTCGTTTAGAGGATCCAGTAGGTACATCAAGAAATACAAGATCAATTGGAGAAGAGCCAAGCCAAGTACAAGGCGAGGCATGACAAACATCGGGTTGGTCATCATTTTCAGGTAGATGATCAAATATGATTACATATCAGCAAGGATAGAATGTAGGGTGAAGGTAAAAAGATAAGACCAATCCAATATGGTCCATTCAAGATATTGTAAAATAGGTACTAATGCATTTCATTTAGATTTACCAGCCTACATACAAATGTATTCAATGGTAAATGTTGAGAATTTGAAACTTTATGAGCCTCTTATGATTATGAATGAAGATGAAAGTATTCATGTTCCGACAGTTGATGATTTTTCTCCAGAATACTTGGATGAGATATAGGAAGATGTTATTCTTGACAAAAGAATCAGGACTTCATAACAAGGTGATGTGGAATATCTTTGAGTTGGTATTAAAGGGGTGAAAACAAGTAAAGGAAAGTGGATCGAGATTAGGAAGGTGAGGGAGATTTACCCTCACTTATTTTTTGAGTAATCAAAACTTTTGGTGGTCCAAAAGGATTCCAATGGGGAGGAATGATCCAGGAGGATCTGAAATGCTCATAGAGGTATAGAAAGATCTGAAATGCTCACAGAGATCCAGAAGGGTTCAGAAATGCTATAAATTTGATCATCTCAAATGTTCTCAAAAAAGGACTTCATTGTGTAGAGCTTGGTGATAGCTTTCTAACAATGCAAAAATTGCCTCAAACAAAGTTCGTATGCAAAATTTATGGATGGTCAAAGTTCAAGTCAAACCAGAAAAAAGTCAAAGTCAAAGGGTCATGGTGACACATGTCACCACTACAAGGGTGACACGTGGCATGATCATATGATCGTATAGTGTTGAAGTGGCCACACCATGGAATTCCAAGTGACAAACCGTACATCCAACCGAGCAGGTGACTTGACAATTCATGCAGTATAGTAGACCAATTGTAGTTTGACACGTGGAAGAGATATGCCAATGAGAGGTTTCCACGTGATAACCTCCCATTGATCATTAATGGTTAAAGTTTATCAAAATTATAGGATTCAACGGGAGTCGAAACCATGACCTCCTATAACCTTACGCTACCCTCCTTTGTCATTGCGCCACAGACATGAGAGTTAACCTTATATGGCATGATTTATATTTAAGGTTGAACATTGTATTGTTTGGGGTTTAAAAGGTCGGGGGGGGCAGACCCCCCAACCTTATCGTATATTATATTGTTAACCATATGCCAACATTTGTGGGGCATATATATATATATATATATATATATATATCCAACCATCGAATAATAAAAACCAACACAACATTCGGCGATCGGTGGGGCTTGAACCCCCAACCCACCATATATATAGTTAACGCCTTCAATGTTATGTGAACGGAACCTCTTATTACGAGATTCCTAAACAATATAATTATTGTTTGCTTATAGTTTCGGTCGAAGGTTAAGGCCTATGCCTTATTTAATGGGCACGTAGACTGAGGAAAAGGACACACCACAAAATATGGAATTGTCTCTAAGTTCAAGCCTAGAGGTTATCAAGACTTGGGATTGCATCGTAATGCATGCCAAGTGGTTCTTTGATGGAATTTTATGAACTTTATACTCATTTTTTTCAAAATTTCGCAAGGAATTCAATGGTGCACTTTGTTTATGAGTTTGAGAAACGTGTAAAGAGGTCATTGTAAAACACAAGCATTTGAGCATTAATAAAGAGGTCTCTATTGGAAGCAGACCTCAAGATGTAGCCCAAATTGGGTGAACTTCGTTAACAAACTTGTGTATGTGATTTTGGTATTATTGTTCTATTTCGCTCAGTTATAATGCAAGTTGTATATCATTAAAGTAAATTTGGATAGATAAGTAATTTCACATGTATTTTGCAATCATTCAAACGATCATTATAATTTTGAAGATCAAGTAGATGTGTATATGTATTAAATACTATTTAGAATCTAAGGATTTTTCGGATCATGTGTACGTTTAAAAATAAATGGAGTTAATAATAAGTCCTCTGATGTACATCGGAGGACTTAGTGTGGCATAGGAGGAGTTTACGTTAACTCCTCTATTGCATCTGTGGGGTTTTAAGCAACTTGAGTGGTAAAAGGTCGTCGAAGGGAGACACGTTAACTCCTCTGATGTACATCGGAGGAGTTGATGGTAATTCCTTCGATGTACATCAGAGGAGTTTAAGTTAACTTTGTCGTAAAAAAAAAGGGGGGGGGCCTTTTTTTTTAAGAATTTTTCTAAGTGTCTTTTCTTTTGAGAGAAGGAGATTGAAGTAAGGGAGAATGAAGACCGAGTTTTCAGATCTAAGAAAATAATTTGTTGGAGGATGATCTCCCAAGTCCAAAAGTAAAAAGGGGCTCCATTTCTAAAAGGAAATTGCAAGTGAACTACAAGGGACATGGAGGGTTGTAGCGCTTGGCACAACAACATATTTGGATGTGGAGGTACAAAGTTTTCCATTTTTTGCTTCCATTGATAACCTAAAGTTTAAAAACATATCCCAATGGAGATAAGACACTAGTCTGCAAAACAATTCAAATTGATAGGTGTTCTAAGAAAGTCAATCATGGATATACACTTTCATGTTTAACCAAGTTCCTGAATTAAAGAATGTGTCGTAGGCAACCAATTCACCTATAGTGATACTACCTACAAAACTGCAATCCCATGTTGAGGGACAATCTTAAGGAAAAATTTTAGGCATTATTTCCCTACCATTTAACTTTGTGCATGACATAGAAATCTATTTTTATTTCAAATACAGAATCTATTCAAGATTCAACAACACCAAACATACAATCAAGCTTTGAAGAGATGGCAGGTAGTGGACCTTTTCCTTGATTGAATAGGGAAGGCATACATAATACTATTGAAAATATGATAATTGGGTCATTGTCGAAAGACATGATACCTGCATTCTCTATTGAAGACAGTGAGAACACTAGAGATATCAAATATGACATATTTTCTCATAAGCTTCCTCATTCTATCTCATAAGAGGTGCTAGCAATAGCTTTGTCTTTTGATGACCATGTTCAAATTTAAAATATTGAACCTCAATAACATTGACCTCTTGCAAGAGATACATGGTATGGATCATCTTATGAAGATTGCAACATCTCTAGTAAGCTTTTAGAAATTCAGGAGGAAGTAAAACCAAATTTTCAACCAATTTTCATGCATGGTGAAAGAAACATTATGATGGGCGAAAAGTTGTTTTTAGTAAGAAACACTCCAGAGTAGCCAACTAATCATCATACTTAGGTATGTCCATGGCTTCCACATTCTTTCCCAACATTTTGGGATGGTCGCAATCACTTTCATGATTTCATTGGGACCTAGCTAGAGTCATATTTTGCTCAAAAAGGACTTTCACCATCCAAATAAAATTCAAGGTAGTTGACTCCTCTTTTTGTTGGGACCTTGGGAACACAAAATTGGTAAGATGGAAGATTATATTTGAGGCATTTGAGTAGGTATGGGTTCCTGTTAATTCAAGCATTACCTTTCTGTTTAGTGTTACATGCCAAGTTTTTGGAATAAATTCATGCAAACCTGACTGCGGGATTAACTGATGATTTATGTCTTAAGACTTCTCTGTCAGTGTGTACTTATGCAAAGGATTTCTTAGTCAACCCTTATTTTCAAATTTAATATAGGAAGGATTGTAAAAATTGAAGGATAAACCAAATTTCTATACTGAGTGTTGAATATTTTGCTTACTCAAGAAAAGGACAAAGCTTGGGAAAGAGAAAATCCCTAGAAATTTTGATACATCCATGGAACATAACAATTGGAAACCTCTCTCACAAATCTATTTTGAATTCTGCTATGAAATTTTTTGCATATTTTTGTTTCAAGTCTTTCCTTTTCTTCTAAGACAGTTAAAACCTTCCTTGTGTCTAGAATGATTTTTCCTATGCAGGTATAGATGTTTGGTTGATATCATGTGCTTGAAATGAATGGGTGATTCTATGATCATGCGTAAGCTTCAAAATAGTTTGCAAGACCATGTCCATTGCAGATGATTGGAGAATTAGAGAATGGTTGCTTCTGAACCTGGAATTGTTGGTTTACATTTAAACGGTTATTTGCTTTTAAAATATTTCACAATTATGAGCCTATACCTCAACTAACTTTACTTAGAGCATAGACTCCACAAGGATAAGGATAATCCAGGAAAATAGCAAAGATGTAGACAAAGGGGGAATTGAGGCATTATTTGATCCCTATCTTTCTCAAAACATAAGGCCACAAAGATAAGCTAGTAGGATTTAAGCAATGAGAAGTGAAATGTAATTCTCAAACAACCTAGCATCAAAGCCCATTTAGATGAGTTGTTATGTGTCTAATATTTAATAGGGATTAGCCCTTTCCAATAGACTGCATGAATACTTGGTCCATTATGATGCCTAAATTATTTTTAAGCTGCATGTAGCGCTAACATTCATGCTTTATTTTTTAGAATATTTTCCTTTCTTACTGACTATGTTTTACTCATCATTTATTAAAGGTTATAACTTTTAGTTGTATTTTGATTTCTAGTTGAGATTTATCTTTTGCTTTTAATTGCATAGTTAAATCTATATTTCACCTTTTCTTATAAATGTGGTTGCAATGTTTTGTTTGGAAATCTTTCTTTCTCTGAAGAAAATATGAATTTTTTATTTATTCTCTTTGAACTCATTGTTTGTGGTTGGTTGTGTACATGTTTCCTAGCCCTATTATCTCACTTTGGAGCATTGTGCACATAAAAACACCCATGACGTATTCTACATGTCTTTCATGGGTTATGAGTTGAATTGAAGGCTTATACTAAAGATAAATCATCGATGATTTGAATTAGTGTTATGGTGATTGGTCCATGACCCGAAAAAACGAATAATCAATGGTTATCATTGTATGTTGGTCGGCGGGAAAGACTCATGTGATAAGGGATTCACTCATACACTTAACGATTGCTCACATGAAGGATGTAAAGTCGAAATTTGTGGGCTAAAAATAAAAATAGATTATTTTAATTAGTCAGTTGTAGAAAATATAACTATAAGACAAATCCCAATAGCTGGAATTCATCCCCCATCTGCTAAAATATAAAAGAAAAAATGAAGGCCTATGCTTCCCTCATCCACCAGATGCTAAGCATATATTAAATGAAACAATAAGGACTTGGAATGGAAGCACAATCAGATCAAGGGACATGTAGATGTCTTCGTCGAGGCTATGGACATCCGTTGGCAACGGAGAAAGGTTTGTGACATTGTGGTGACTCCATATAGGCCATGGATTCTCATGGGTAGTGGAGAAACACTTGAGGGATGATATATCTACAGACGATGAAAATCATTTATATCGACTCAAATTGATATCGGAATTATGATAAAGATGTCATCATGGATTGTTAATGCAATTTAAGGAAATAAACCTCATCATTATTCACTCTCTTAAAACAATGGGTGCGCTCCACTAGCTAGCATGCAAGCATCATTAGTAAATCCACCATGATAAAAGGTTTCAGGTACCTACTTTATGCTTACTCTAAAATTACCTTGAAAGTAAGAACATGATCATCTACATTTCATGCTCGTAATTCAAGGAGGACTAGCAAATATTATGACTTCATCTAGTGTGTCACCGGTTATTGATTCTTCAACAACCCCCCAAGTCCACTAGCTTGCCCCCCCACCCCTTCTAAAAATTTTCAAATCAAATATTTCAATTGCTTTGCTCAATTAGCATGTTTTCTTGGTTTTTTAATCATTGAACATTTTTTTTGAATGGGTGAACCTTTCTTGAATACCTATTGTTTTGTAATATCTCATGTTGTAGTCACGATTGAGTATGGTGATAGTATTTTCAAGTTTGTTTGCATCAAAATGTGGTTCTTACTACATGTGTCACATTTGCATGTGTTTTTTGCGCCTCTTGGTTCTTTGACTAACCTTGACCTGCGAAAGTGTCATATAGAATTACCTGAGTTGATTTTAACATCCACGAGTCATGGGATAGATCTAAATTGTTTTCCAGAAAGAATTGGCACTTCCACCAAGTGCTTAGCACCAACTGCTCCAGATATCAATTGGTTGTTTTCATGGAATAAAATATCTTAGTTGTTGATGGATAACCTTAGTTGGAGTTGGCATATTAAAATATCATATAACCCAGATGTCAGAAGAGTTGACAAAATGAAATTAGGGTAAATCAATGGCAAGAATGGGGCTCGAGATTCTATTAAAAAAAATAGTGCACCTAACCCCTAAATATCCTTTCTAGGGAAGGGGCATCAAATTTTCGCTTTCCCTGGTTTATTTTCGATTCCTTACTTAAGCAAAACCCTCTTAAAGAGCTTCCCCAAAACTTACATCTCTCATTGTGCACTTGAACCAGCTAGTGGGGTCTTCCTTGTGACCTTGGGCTGAAAATCAAGAGCTAAGATCCTATGCTAGCAAAGGTTTCAGCACTTCAAAAGTTCCCGAACTTCGGGAGTTCCAAGAGTATTTTCAAAAAATTTCGATCGTCGAACAGTGAAGGGGATCGACAGTCCACGTTCTTCATCAAGATCCTACGGTTAAAGAGGGATTCAGTGTTCGGCGTCGAACATTCATGTATCATAATCCCCAACATTCTGTAATCTCGCCACGTGCCCCTATCCCTTCAGCATTCGATGTTTGACGATCTCTATCGAGCATTATGTTTCATCACCCTAGGCCCAAACTCTCGAACTATCAATATCTCGCCATGTGGCCTTGGCCCGTAAACGGTCGGTGTTCGACATTTAGGGTTTTGTGTTGGTCATTCCTAGATTATAACATGCCCCAAAATCCATGAACTCCCAAAGTTACTCAAACTCTCGGAGTCTCGTATACATCACCAGCCACGTTGGCCAAGCGGGCATGAACCAGGAACCGACAAGCGGCGAGGGTCAAGGGGTGACATGTTTCCTCGATAGGGGGTGACACATGTCATGCCATAACAGGCACAATGGGTATGTGAATCATCCAAAACTGGGTGACATGTGGCACATGTAAAGGGGTCCACGTCACCCGGGATGACTTCAACGAGCCACATCATCATAGGTTGATATTTGCTTAGTATTTAAATCTAACAGTCTGCAATATCCCACGTAGATCCATAGATCTACAATTCTCATCACTTCACATCTTCGACTTCAGAGCTTATCGAATTCTCTTGTCACAAATCCCCCAAAGAGATAATTCTTCAGACTCTCGGATCTTGTGCCACCTGTCCTTTTCGACCAATGGTCGAGATCCACTTCTGCACTCGCAACTTCAGTGAGTTTATACTTCATAAACTCTTGTTCAGTTTCCTTTGGAGCATAGCATCTCTAGACTACGGGATCGCTTGCCATGTACCCCTTCATCCAACGGTCCCAATTCAACAGTAAACACTTGACAGAGAACGATTAAGGGCCACGTGTCGCTCCATGATGCATTCCCGGTTAGTCGGGTAGTCAAGGTGGGTCCTTTAGATTGATGGCTCAGAAGGATCCCGAAGGATTCGAGGATAGATGATCCACGTTACTTTGACAGTTTGACATTTCGAGAGTTCGGTGTGTGTGTCTCCCGGCTTTCCCTGCAGACCACACCGGATCTGTCACCACGCGTACCTATCATTTATGGCCAAGATTTATTCTGGTCGTAGAGATTCAAGAGAAACTTGCGCGTCTCTTAATTAGAAGAATACCCAGACTCCCGGATAACCGTGGATCTGTGGACACGTGTCCCACCAGCTTCAATGGTCCAGATTAACTCCGGGACTCTGACATTCGAGAGTTTTCAGTGCTATATTGCTTCTATTCTCCTGAAGTAAGACATCACCGAAGCGCTTAACGCTTCCCCTCCTATGTCCAATCTAACGGTTGGTAGAGGCCTACACTAGATCTCCAGATCAATAGCCCTCGTCAATTCACGACTCCAGCCTTTGGCTATTTCTGAGGATTATGGGGACATAAGTCTCGAATGGCTAGCTCCTTTCAGACTAGTGTAGGGTCCCCAGAACCTAGTAGCATGGGTCTCTTGGAAAATCTTAAGGGATAAACACAATATCCTCTCTGTAGCAAAGAGGTTAAGGGTATGAGGACGAGCCCTCGGTCTCATTGGTGAATGGTCTAAAGGGAAAATGCCCTTCTCCCACAGAATTTGAACTCTGACACTCCCGCTAAGGTAAAATTCACAGGGTTGGGAGGACTTAGGCATTTTATTCAATCATACCCCCTCCCTCCTGTGGACTCATATCTCATAACTATCTAGTAGCAAAACTAAGATAAAATGAAAGATCATATAGATATAATAGTTTACAGAAATCACAGAGCTTTTCTAATAATTGTTCAGATACTGAAGGATGGAATTATAAACTCAGATATTTCATCATCACATTCAACATAATACACAGAGTATGAAAATACTTATCAGAACTGGAAAATGTGAAGCAACTGTTGAAAGAGGTGTTTGTTTCCTCCCAACCATAGGCACAACCACTCCTACTGGATTTACCACTAGCCACCCCCGAGCTAGACCATGATGATCTGAGAGAGATCATTTCTCTTTGCTCCACAACAGTCAAGGACGAAGGTTACTCTCCTTCTCCCACAGAAAATGGGCAATTGGTTTTCTCTTCTCCAAGGAAGGAGGTCAGCACGAGTACTTCCTCAGTCACTCGTCAGCCTTGTCTATCAACTTGTAGTGAAACCTTGCCCCAGGCTTCTTACAGCTAGATCGAGCTTACTACTCAAATTTTTCTTTCTCAACTTCATAATCGAAGTATGCTCTCTTCTCCTCTCCCCGGAGAGTGTTTTTCTCTATTATTCTATATGTAATGTTCCCAAGCCAATTTTTCGCTTGGGAAAACTAGCTAACCACTGAATTAACTGTTTGTTTGTTTGTGTATGCAGGTTGGCCTCTTAAATTTCGGCCTTAGGGTTATTTTTAGATATTCAGCACAATTCATGAAGATATACTCAATATTATGAAAGATATAATGAATACACAAGATATGGAACTCCAAAGCACAAATCTGACCTTTTTATTAAGAAGAGCAAGAACCTGATACAATATAGAAGCAGATATGGAATACCATCAGATGGATCCAAGATAAAGATATGAGCTGCTACAAAATGCTCTCGACAATACCCAATAATCCTCCAAAGGTTGAATATGAGATGAAGGACCAAATACAAAAGAGCTAGGGTTACGTCCAACCCCCCTAGTTGTTAGCACGTCTTGTTGGATGGATGAGAAGGCTAAGGTTTCGGCCCAGTTGAAGAAGACCTCCAAGTGATGCTAAACTCCACCAAAAGATAGATCAAGGTGAGGGAAATCCCTCCCTGAAGTATGAAGCCCAAATGTTGAGTCTTTCTCCTCCAAACTGTTGAAACCCTAATCAAGACTGTGCCCTCCTGAAACCCTGAAGTGCCAATAATTCGGCCTGGATGAAGGAAGCCCCCAAAACCCCTGAAACTCTCTAAGATGATAGATCGGGCTACCACAAGTCACCTGGAGAAGTCTCACAATCAAATATGAGGTATGACCCCCTAGATCTGAGAATATTTGAATCACCAATACGTCCTCCTTCTCTCAAAGTCGTCCCAAATCTGTAGCTAATAATCTGGCTGAAGTAACTCCTCCAAAATACCTCCAAACTGATTAGCAAGGACTTGCAAGCAAAACCCAAGTGCTAGAATGTCTCAAGGCTCTCTCACAATGTTGGATCGAACTTCTCCTTATGCAATAGTGTGCCCCTGATGGAAAACCCTCAATGGTATGGCCCTGTTTCCCTCCTGAATCGATGATGGAACCTGTGATGAGTCTAGAATGGTGTGGGTGGAGTATTTCATCCTCGAGACCAAGCTTGGAACAAAGTGAGTGAAATCTTTCACCACTGAGTTGTTCTCTAGGGTTTGTAATCTCAAAACCCCCAAAACTGTGTGCTTAAGAGCTCAACAAGCAAATACCAAAATCCAAGATGAATGAAAGGTGCGCCCTAGCCTTTCCTTTATACTCCCATTCTATTTCTTTGTTGAGTTAGTTTAACCCTTAGGTTAACTCCTAACTCAACCTCCATCGTTCTAATTCTTCATTGAGTTTTTTATCCTTTTTCCCTTTTTTCCAAGTCAACTTCGAAATATAACAATGAGTTAGCTGACCTTTCCCCATGTTGTATGAGACTATGGTCTAGTGGGGATGTCTAGACCACTAAGTCTTTCCAGACCTCTTCA
>JZKD02S1753261.1:24428-45451 GCA_000966675.3 Picea glauca
CTTGGACTTTCATGTTGTTACCGATGGTTGTTGCTTCATATGTGGTATATATTCATCTAGTTCATGATTTCTTATGTTTCATCGATGATTATGTAAATGATTGGTTTACATAGCTAAAGTACAATTTTGTATCGATTTTTTTATGATGATAATGCGTAACCATGATTCTTATGAACATGATGCAATCGAGATGTTTATGATGTTGGTTGGTATGCCTTCACATGTTTATTCAATTATGCTTGATTGCATAAAATGGATTAGCATGATAGTATGTTTACAAATGGATTTATTCCTCAAAGGCTTGCTCTCTCATGTAAGTATGATATGGAGGCTATGGGTAATGGAACTCATTGCAAACCAACACTATAAGAATTACACAAAGGATTATCATTCAAACCTTATTATTGGTCGATGAATTGCAAGGTTGTAAACATTTGCAAGGATCAATTCGATGTCAACGTGACAATTGAAATACATTATCAAGTGAGGTTTGAAATATCAAATTTAGAAAATGGATCATGACCATAGATATACATCCAACAGTAAAGGTGTAAAGGGAAACTCCCTTGTATCTCAACACTTGCCTTCATTCCTCATTTCATGGCTTGACTTACCATTATTCTCTACATCCTCTAAGAGGTTGATTAAGTGCCATTGAAAATGGTATCTTTCAACCTTTATTTTCATGTAATGAGGCTTAGTCCTAACAATCTGAACGCATTCAATTGGGGTGGAGAATGAATGTAAGTTTTAGGTTATATGCTCAAGACCAACTTTGTAGTTTTCAAATCTAAGATAGAGCCTAGTTTTAACATTTAATTTGACTTTGAATTCACTGTGGGGTTGTGTGAGAGGGAATGTGTTGGAAGCAATTTATGGGAAACATTTGGAAGAGGAAGGCTGCAATGGACAAAGCTCAACCATCGGATTCAAAGAGAAATGGGAAGAAGGTAATCCTCAACTCTTGAAATTGTCTTAAGTTTGTTGTCATGTTTGTGTATATTTCTAGAATAATGGTAGTTTTAGGATTCCATGAGAACGCTTACAAACCATGCTAAGTTTCCCCATTCCACATAGCCCAGTTTGTATTTCCTTTTGCATTAGGTTTTGTTCTCAGTTTTTCCTTAAACCAATAGTTATTTAACCAAGAATGACCACAACTAGCATGGCAATTTGTTTTATTGCTAATTATGTGGAATGAAACTATGGTAAATTTCTCTAGTTTGTCTTTTGTAGTAATATAAATAGGCCAACTCTTACATTCTAACCCCTCTTTGGTTAAAATCTCTATGCCTCAAATGGATCTTGTTGGTTGCATTTCCAAACTTTGTTTGATAAGGTTTTGGACAACTTCCCACTATTGATAATGGTTTACCCATTTGTTTAACAAAATGTGGTTGGTTGTAATTTTCTAAATCACAGTAGACTTTATTTCTTGAGGTTTGAAGTGCAAGTTGTTACTACTCAAACTCTTTCTAAAGGGAAATTCTTTCCCTGTGCAGGAGAGCTTGGGGGCAACAACTAGGAGATCCATCCACTGTCACCTAAGTGGACTTGCCTCTTCACTTTAAGGATAATGAATTGGGTTCCTAACCCAAGGAGGGTATTTCTAAGGGTCAAACTAAGTTTGATCATTGAGTTGAGAAGGGGATCTTTGGGACATGTTTTGACTGATGGTTTGGCAATATCAACACTATCCACTCTCAAAGGTAAGGCATGTCTAAGTGTGAGTGAAGGAAATGATAAAATATCAATCGTGAATAAGCTTATGAAATGTTTAACTTAGACAACAATGCTCATTCAAAAGTGATTAGAAAGATGAAATGTATGCTTTTCTCATATTAGAATAATAAAAGTGCCAAAGTTATCAATAGCAATGTGTATCATCATTCACCATGTCATTTATCATTAAGAGCCATTACCATCATCCAAATAGTATATGCTAAATAATAACCAATGTGATTGATACGATGCTAGCAAGGAATGATTGTATAGAATACTATTATCAAAACCATAAGGACAACAATATTGTATTGACCTAATGAGTTGTATTAGCCGATGAAAAGGGGACATATCTATGCTCAATGTATAGATATTTTCATGCAATAAAGTGCTCCAAAGTATAGCAATAAACTATTGTGAAACAAACGCATCTAAGAACATATACCATAGAGTATTTTCATTACCGTGTATCAATATCAAAACAGGGACAACGTTGTAATAAATGTCCTCACACTATATGACAAGGACCTGTAAACGGGCGGGGAGATATTATGGCTACCTATGAGGAAAAGGTTGATTACTCACTAGATCTGGGTAATTTGCTTCCCTTGATGGGGATAGCTGGCAGTCCACCAACTCCTGCCTAGATACAACTGTCCACAATATCCCCCCTGGGAACTCAATTGTCTTCAACGACTCCTTCGAAAACTCGGAATGACTTCTTCTCACAGCTCTCACAGGTAATAGGCTTCTTCCCAGCTTCTGCATCGAGATATTTTTCTTCGCTTGGACGGTAACCTTGGGGAAGTGGGATCTCGACATCGGTGTCTTTCTCAACCTTCGACCATGATTCTTCCTCGATCCCTAGTTGCGCAAACCCCTCACAGGCCTTCGAAGGATCTTTCTCTCCTGTCCATTATGACTTCTTCTCTATGTCATCCCCAGCGGCAGTCGTCTGGTCATTCCCAGACCCCACGGTAACCTCATCACCTATCCATGGGCTAGGGGAACTTGAAGTTTACCCTAATCATTTTCCAGAAGTGACCTTTGAAGACCTGAACCTAGGGTTAATGCACTCTCACGCATTGGGACCGGAACATTATACAGACTGCTACTTCCCCTTTGTGGATCATGGTTTCTCCTCAGGTCAAACTTTTGCGGAGCCGGAGAGAGGCTTTGTTTCCGCAAATCTGCACCCCTACAACCCAAATAGCTGGGATATAGGACAAAGTGGAGTCTCAGGCCAAAGTGCCCCCTTTGATTTGGATCTTGATGTGAAAAGTTCCATAGGGTCGAGACGAAGGAAGCGGAATAAATGCTTAGGGTATTCTAAAGCAAACCCTAAATTCATTCTAAGAGAATACCTTTCTATGGTCAGAGTAGCAGCGATGGCAGACAAAATACTAGTCGTAAAATCCTACGGTCGACAATTCAGTGAAAAAACTTTGAGATCCTGGGCCGCAACAAACTGTGGTGCAAACTCCATTTCTTCGCCCAATATTTTTGCCTCTCCAGATTCTGGTTTATGATCATCTTCTCTGATCCCTCACAGGCATTGGTTGTACTCCAAAAGAGTTGGGCAATCGACTCTTCCCCAGTTCTAATGAAGTTATTGAACCCCACCTTTGATGTTGCAAGTGAGTGACTAGACTCCATTATGATATGGGTTCATCTACCAGGACTCCCTCCTCATATATGGTCAGAAAAATTTTTTCAAGCAATTGGGAATTTTCTAAGGGAGTACCTAACTGCAGATATCGGATTCTTAGATACAGAAGAGATGTCGATGGAAATAATTTTGGTCTCTCTAAACATCAGGGAAGGGTGACGAGAATTCCTCGACCTAACCGATTTGGGACGGACAAGGGTCCAAATTATAGATTACAAAGGAGTGTCCTTCCATTCCATAAGATGCCATGAATATCGACACATTGTTATGGACTGCAAAACATCCACTCGAGGGCACTCTAGCCACCATTTATCTGAAGCCAACATGCCCGACCGTGAATGACAAGATGCCACTGGGGGAAACTCCTCCTCTTCAGTTTCAAACTCGGTGGGTACACAATCCCCCACCCCAACAGCTCTCCCGGTCTCCTCGATAGTTGGATAGCTCGTGTCGGTTGAGGATGCTTTGGAGATGAGACATGCCCAGACTGCAGCCCAAAGAAAACACCACAACAATTGATCGACAACTTTTGGGGTATGCAACTTTCTATTCCCCGCCCTGTAAATGGTATGATAAACACTTTTGATTTTATTTAAGGGACTACATCCCCTCTCCTCATAACCTCCCCCTTTCAAACATTGTCCCCTTAAAACCACATTTCACCTCTTCCTCTCTCCCTTTACCGTTGTTGGTTGAATGTTCTCTTCGTGCAATTTCTCCTCCTAAATCCCCCAACTCCTGGTCTTCCAAGGAACCCTCCTCCGAGGTGTCTGAGGATTATATCATTTGTTTCCATCTCTACAGCATATCGATATTTATTCCTACCTCAGACTCCACAAGACTAGGCCCTACCCCAAAACCTTTGAAGACAAAAAAGGGTCGAGGTAGATCCTCCCATATCTCCATAGCTTAATCCCATGCACTAATGGACATTGCTTCAGGCTGGAAATGGTCTCTTCTCGGGGATCTTAGAGAATCAAAAGCGCATGTCGAGGCTCCCCCATGAAACTCCTTTATTTTAATTGCAGGGGTTTAGCGAGCCCCCACAAAAAAACCACTCCAAAGAGATTGGTATCTCTACACCAACCTGTTGTTGTCCTTTTTCAAGAAACCCTAGCAGATGAAATTTCAGCCACCAAAACACTTTCTACTCTCTTCCCGGGATGGGATTTCCTGGGATTGTATGCACGAGGAAGGTCGAGAGGAATAGCCATCGAATGGTGCTCTAGAAGTATAAATCTTTTAAACTCATGGTCTTCTGACTCTTGTCTAGGGATAGATGTACAAGTGGAAGGACTTGGCCTGGAGGTCAAAATACTCAATGCTTATGGTCCTCATACAGACAGGATTCCATTCTGGAACACTTTGTTTAGCAAAGAGATTCTGAAGGCAGAAAATTTAATAATTGGCGGTGACTTCAATTTTTCTTTAGGGGAAGCTGAAAGTTGGGGTCCCTCGGCACACCCAAACCCCCAAGTAGATTTTTTAAGCATCTTTTGGCTTCCAAAGAATTTGTTGATATAGCACCAGTAAAGTTGCTTCCCACTTGGAGGAATATGAGGGTTGGGAAGGCTTGTGTTGCCAAAATATTAGACCGCCTCTTGATCATAGAATCTATGTTGATGCTTCCTTTCCACTTCCACCAATGGATTGGGAGTGGATGGGAATCAAATCACTCCCCAGTCAGGTTTGTTGTTGAAGGGGGTCCCCAAAAATCAGCCTCCCCTTTTAAATTCAATTCTACTTGGATAAAGGATGAAGGTTTTCAAAAGTTAGTAAAATCAAATTGGACCCCTATACATGATACAAATGGAGCTTTGGCAGCCATCCAATTCATGGACAATCTAAAAAAAATCAAAAAATTGGTCATTCCTTGGGAAAAATCAAAACAAAAGGAAGATGAGGGAGAAATCAAAAGTATTGATGACCAAATGAAGGTGATTTACCAAGACATTGAATCTGGGTTCTCCTCGGAAGCCTCTCATGAAAACTTGAGGAGCCTTGAGGCAAGGCACAGGAATTTAATGGTAGACCGAGAAGCAACTTGGAGGCTTAAAAGTCGGGAAATCTGGCTAGAGAATGGGGAGAAGAACACCAAATTTTTCCATGCCTTTTCCAAAGGACGGAAAGATGCCAAGACAATCTGCAGCCTAAAGGACCAGGAGGACAGATCAATCACCTCCTTTGAAGGGATAGAAAATTTTGGAAAGAGACATTTCCAGTCCTTATTAAAAGCGGATGGAAGGGAAAACATAGACGACATCATAAAATTGGCCCTCTACTTTCCCAGTTTTGTGGATGAGCAAGGGAACTAAGAGTTCTATGCAGAATTCATCGAAGCTTACCTCAAAGACACTCTTCAAATTTTTCAAAAGGATAAAAGTCCAGGTCTAGACGGATGGTCAATTGAATTTTATCTAGGCTTCTTCGATCAGATCAGAGGAAATATTCTTAAAGTCATCGAGGAATCCAAATTAAATGGCAGAATACATAGCCCTCTAAACGCCACTTGTATAGCCCTCATTCCTAAGGTGGACGATCCCCACTCCTTTGATGATTTTATACCTATCTCACTCTACAATTGCATTTACAAAATTATAGCCAAAGTCATAGCCCGTCGCCTGAAGCCACTCCTCTCAGCCTCCATCTCAAAAGACCAGTTCGAGTTTCTTGAAGGAATTCAAATCCATAAAGCAATAGGAGTTGCTCAGGAAGGGCTTCATAGCATGACGACCATAAGAGATAAAGGTACCATCAAAAAGATCGATCTCTCAAAAGCCTTTGATAGGTTAAATTGGTCCTACATCCGTCTCCTACTCACTCATCTTGGGTTCGAGGTTCATTCATAAAATGGATGATGGCCTAGATTACTTTGGTTTCATTTTTCATCCTTATCAGTGGAGAAACCTCACCCTTCTTCACCTCTGAAAAATTTCTACGCCAAGGATGTCCACTTTCTCCACTCCTCTTCCTCCTGGTGGTTGAGGGTCTAAACATGGCTATTGCTAATGTGGTAAGAACAGGGGATTTCCAAGGAATTCAAATAATTATTGGTCTGAGAATCACATATCTACTATTTGTGGATGACGTCCTCATAATCTATAGTGGTCGAGGGCAGGATGCAGAAGTTCTAGCAGAAATTCTTTCCCTTTTTTGTTCGGCTACAGGTATGCAAATAAATTTCCAAAAATCTACCCTCTCATTCTTAGAAATGGAAAGAGAGGAAGAATATATATATCGAAGACTCTTTCCTTTTACAATCCATGACTTCTCGGGAGGCCTAAAATACCTAGGGTTTCACCTAAAGCCGAACAATTATCACAAGGAGGACTGGAAATGGATACATTCAAAACTGGAAAAAAGACTAACTGGATGGAGCTTCAGGTGGCTCTCGAGGGCAGGAAGACTCACTCTAACAAAAGAGGTTCTGAAATCCATCCCAATATATTGGATGTCACTAGCCTGGATTACGAAAGGAATACTGGAAAATATTAGAAGGGCCTACTCCGGATTTATTTGTTCGGGCTCTGGGGATAAGTTCACTTGGGCATGGGAAAAATGGGATTGTCTTGCACGACCAAAAGCTCTGGGAGGTTGGGGACTCAAAAATATTTTTTTGTTTTCCAAGGCTTTAGGGGAAAAAATGGGTTGGCACCTCATCTCAGGCAACAATCTATGGTCTCTGGAAGTCACCCAAATATACATTGCATCGGATACAGTTGAGGACTAGATTATATCTCCAAACAAAGCTCATTTTTTTGGAAATCTTTAATCTCCTCCTTTCTAGTGATAGGGGAGGGACTGGCCTGGAGAGTAGGAAAAGGAAATCACTTTCGCATTGGTGCAGATCCCTGGCCGGGAAGTTGAAACTCTCACATCCTCCCAATGGAATTAATTAACCATCACCAAAGACAGAACATATTCCTCCTCTCCCACTTTGGTGACCCTAACTCAACTACCCTCTGGGAAAGTGCTGCCAATGTGGGGCTAATTGGAGCTCTAGCAACTCGATATGAAAATTACATCGCAACACTATAGGTAGGCCACATCAAACTTTCAGACAAAGAGGAAAAGTTGGTTTGGAAAAGGGATCTATCAAGAACTTATACCCCAAAACTTGGCTACATTTCTTTGAACCTGGACCTCCTTCAACAAAATCCAAGTTGGTGGTGGAGGGGACTCTAGAAGTTAAAATGTCCACAAAAAGTCAAAATTTTCTTATGGGCAACCCTAAATGAAAATTTTCCAACCTGGGAAAACCTGAGAAAGCGTCAGTTTGAAGGACCTGGAAAATGTCCCCCCTGTCAAAATTAAAACAAAACAACTTACCATGTGCTCATTTCCTACCCTTTTACAAAGAGAGTGTGGATTGAAGCCTCAACTAGTCTTGGACATAACTGTATCTGGGGAGGAACCATTTTGAAACAGGCTTGGAAGGCTTGGATCCACGATCCTAGATTTAAGGAGCTAAAATATCTTCCCCTCATCATCAATTGGAGCATTTGGGTGGCTCAGAATGCTACATTCTTCAAAGACAAAGCCCCTCTTCCTAAGAGAACTGCAGCCCAAATTTCATTCATCCTGTCACATTTCCCACAGTCAAAAAAAGGTTAGGCTTTGCAGTTGAAACAAATGGAGGCCATAGACAAATCAAATCCCTGGGCTTACTTCGATGGGGCTTCTTAGAATCACACATGCGGGGGTCAAATAGTTCTCAATCTAGTTGAAAACCATTCTTTTCATCTAAAATTGGGACATGGATAGGGTACAAACAACTATGTCAAACTACTGACTCTGAAACTACTACTTCTATTCGCCAAAGAAAAGGAAATACTTCACCTCCAAATATATGGTGATTCTATGAATGTCATCAACTGGGCAAGAAAACTTCAGCAGTATTTTTCTTCTCCCTATTTTGGAGGACATATTTCGTTTGTTGGAAGAATTTGATACAGTGGTTATCTCCCATGTCTATAGGAACATGAGCGTGGTAGTGGATGCACTATCAAAATCAGGTCTTCCTCTACCTTTGGATCAATGGCACATCACATAATTCAAGGAAGATGAAACACATGCATTCTACCACCGTCCCTTTATTGAAGCCTTGGAACAACCGCGGGAATGATTCTCTTTCTTCACTCACTTCTTAAATAGTCATTTGGTCAACGCAATTTAGACACGGGAAGATTCTTATCATATGTAATTTTTGCAAACAACGACCACCAACATTTTTCAGTAGATGATATCCACAACAGAGAATACTATTATCATATGTAAGTTTTGCAACCAACAATCACCAGCATTTTTCACAAGTCTCTAATACAAGAACATCTATGGCTCTTAAACAAACAACTTATTTCCTACAGACAGTCTATTTCCCACCTTGTTCTCGGTGATGTAAATAGTAGGCTATCAGTTTGCTCTTAAAAAGACTCTTTTAAGGCCTCTTTTTCGGCATAGCGTCAAGGAACTACGCTCTTTGTTTCATTATACACACAAGCGGTGTGTTGTTCTCATAGAAGCACCTACAAAATGTAATTTTGTCTCTTCGGATGAATAAAATTACTCTTTTTTCCATGGAAAAAAATGCAAATCATTCCACTTAGTTCTCATCATTTTGCAAATCATTAGTGCATACATCATAAACATGCCTCAACATTGCACAATTCATTTGATGAATGATTCTAATTAAGGTTTAAACCACGTGTTCCAAGCATCAAGTGAGGCGACCCACAACAAGTCAACAATTTCAAGGGTGCCTTAGATGTATTAGTGTTAGATCCAAAAGAATTGAAGAATGAAACTAGATCAATACCCTAGTATGTGCTAACACCGAAAATGTTCCTTGAAGAGAAAATTAGTATGTGTGAGATCCATGTATTAGTAAATATACCATTGAAAACCTCTTAGATCCAAGCAATTTAGATTTAAAGGATGAAGCAAGGTTAAACCCTAGATTGCAAAGCAAACAAAAAAATAAAGAAAACAAAAGGAAAAGACAATTTTTGGGGGTTTTGTGATGGAAGAGAAAGATAGACCAATGCCTAGAAAAGGGATATGGGGTCACTACATAAGTCTAGGTGAGGCTTATGATTTAAACATGAGGTAATGTTGAGGGCACCTAAGAGGAATACCTATCAAGTGTTACTTAAGGCAAATATGATTATTTTGGATGGGGGGATTGGTCCACTAGGGAGACTCTCCAAGTACTACTAAGGTGATATTAAAGCATGGACACTGCAAGAGGGAAGAGCCCCTAGACATCCTACCTCAATGCAAATAGCAAAAGATTCAATGATAAAAGGGATTAAGGAAAGAATTATATACCTTAGTTGTCCCTCCAAGTGGAGAAAAATGCACTTATTTGGCCTTGTAGTAGCTCCATCCTTTAGAAAATCTGAAAATTATTCTATCTGAACCCTTGAAAAATATCCTAAAACATCACTTAAAAGAGTATAGATACACAAGAACTTCTTCGACGATATTTCTTATTAATCTACAACAAACAAAAATGAGAAAGGCATCCTCCTTTTATAACTAAGGAGCATCCTCAATACAATGAGTAATACAATGTGCTAGCTCAAAACCATGAGAAAAAAACATTGGCCCAAGTCAAAACCATGGGAGAAATACAACAAATGGTGACAAGTAATCATCAAAATCGTTCAATACATGAGCACCCCCTCAAAATGATAAATATCTAACAATAAAGGGCCACACATGTGGACTAAAGGGCCTAGAAGAAGTGCACTCTCTCATAAAATGTGCCAATGTCCCAAAAATGGGTGAACAAAAAGTCAAAAAGGGTCCAAGGACTAAGGTTCCCCTCCCCAACAAAGAATCAAGGAAGTGGAAAAAATAGGAAGTAACAACCTCCATGTGTGATGTCACCCAACATGTGTGGGACGTCCAAGGTAGAATCCAAAGCGTGATGGCATGCGTGACCTCCTCAATAATGTCTCTCATCAAGTAAAGCATTGTGGTCAATACCACATAATCTTGTAGTCAACATAACCAACACAACAACATGTAACCACCTCCTAGGAGTCCTTAAATGCACCAATAAACTCCCACATGTGGTCCAAGGAGGGAATAATAATGCATGTGTGTGAGTAAAGCATCCAATTGAGCAAGTATGCCCACTCCAAGTGGTCCACGTGGTGAGTGTGATGATGTGGAACCTTTGTCATAGTTTGATGCATGTCATAGATCCTAAAGTAGTGACATATATCCCAATGTAGTACATGAATCCCAAGGCAAATGGAATAAATCCCAATATATGTAGATATGATAATAATAAAAATGAGTACACAGATCCTAAGGCAACATCATGGATCCCAACGTAGTGTCACATATCTTGAGGCATGGTACATGGATCTCGATGCAAGGTACCCACTTGGAGTGATGGGTATAGCTTCTTGGAAAACCATTAGGTGATGCACACCTAGTGATTTCTCTTAGCAAAACATAACAATAAGGATTAGTTTTAATAATTTCCTAAGTTTTACCAAGGGGGAACAACATTAACCCTTAAACGTGAGACAAAACCTTGGACAATGAGTATTTCCTAAGTCCCTGGGTGAAACATAGATAATGTGATGAATAATTAAGGAAATAGGGAATGTAAAAAATTCATGTGACGACCCTAAAATTCATTTTATATGCATATAGGTCTTGTTATTTTATTCATCTAGCTTTCATGAGCTAGGATTTTATACTATATCCTTCAAGAGGAAGTTTTAGCATTGAGCTACATGTCCTCGACATTGTTTCTTACTACTCCTTTTTACCTTTTTCTTTATGTGCTCATTTTATTAAACAAGTCCATTTTTCTTTAGATATTCATATATGAGCTAGGGACTATTGGCATTGGCCTCATAGCAAGGTAGCATTGTTCAAGCTTTATATTTTGGATTTTGACTTTATTTCTCTTCACCTCTAACCTTTTTTGGCTTTATTAACTTAGGATTTCTTTATTAGACCTTTTTGCTAACATTTGATAATTCATACATGATTAGGATAGATTTTTACAAATGGAATGAAGTGAAATAAGGAAAGTGGAAAGTGTATAGCATGGTCAGAATGTTGTTTGGTAAGAGGAAACCTATGTAGATATTTTTCATCCAACATTTCAAATGAACCTGGTTATAATGTGGAAAATACTACCTTGGCCAGTTACCCAATAATATGAATTGATCCGAGAAATGACAACACTTATAAAGGAAAACTATGGTCCCCCAAGGTACGATGAGTCAAATAATAAAACTATGCATGTTATGAAGTGCTATCAGATTTCATTTCATTTACCACTTTCATGACTAACCAGGAAGTTATAGCATCATATCCAAATGAACCACCAATACATGGAATATCAAAATAGATCATAGTAAAACCATAATGTACCTTCCATGGTGCATATTTCATCCGAGGAGTGAGGGAAGAGGATTATATACACCACATATGAGCTAGCACAATTATACATTTTATGGAGATAATGAGAAGAATTGCTTGAGTCTGGAGAAACTAGCTAATGCAAACAACAACTTGACACCCCTGTGAGGGCACCTTTGAAGTTGTCACCCCTTGGGGGGTAACATATGCTCCTACTCAGAGACATGCACTCTAATTATAGAATGTATAAGAACTCTAGAATCTCTCACAAACCGGTGATCTTCACATCATCTAACTCGACAAAGGCATCAGTAGGGGCGAATCTATCACCTCGGTGAGAAAAATACTACTTTGTAGAAAAAAAAATATAAGTCTAAACATGGAAATAAAACATGAGAACGTATCCAAGAAAATTATTCTAAGGAAGATCAAATGCATCAAGCAATGAATCATACAATGCATGAAAGGAAATGCACAAATGAATGCAAGCAAATGCAATGAAAGGAATCAAGAAAACACCCTAAAATACTTCTCAAAAGGAGCTTAATCTTTCCTACCCTATTGGATAACTAAGAGATGTAGTTGTTAGGTGAAATCAAAGATCCAATGCAACCACTTGAAGAGATCATCAACAACTTGAATCTTCCCCTTGTGTTTGGTTATTAGCCAAAACATGGATATGTTAAGCACCAGGTGGGTAACAGGAAAAAATTTGGTCACTCCTAAGTTTAGAACCAAGGTAAGGTCATTTCTATGAAGCAAAAGGCCCAAAATATACCAAGGATGGTTAATATCTCCACATTATTCCTTCATCCAATGATCAATAGGGTTAATGTAATCATTTTTTTCATCATAAGAGTGGGCCAACCCATTGACTTTACTAGTAAACGTATTGAGGGAAAAGTGTTGTGAAGGCAGCTCTAGATGGGATCTACAAGGAAATGGTTGACTTTCCATGTCTCTCTTGGTAAAGGGTAAGGAATGAGAATACTCATGAGTCAAAGGAAGGTAAGGAGGATTAGGGTACTCATAGATTAAGGGTAGGCTTCCAAGGACACAAGGAAAGGGACACTCAACATATATAACAACTCTTTCGAACTTAACCTTTTCATGAAGAGGAGACCAATTCTCAAGAAATATATTGAAGAAATATGAAAGTGATAAGATCTCTCGTTCATTAAGTTTTCCATACCAAATGATGATCTCGTCCTCAAGAAAATCCAAGGACAATAAAAACATTGTCATCTTAACATCTTCATGATTAATGTTGAGTTTCAAAATAATATCAATGAAAGATGAAATGTGTAAAGTAGGTGAATCTTTATGTCCATGGAATCTTGGTAATTCTCCTCTCAAAACTCCATAACCATTTGGATACCCATGAATTTCTAAGAAATCTAGAGGACCAAGTAAATCCTTTAGCAACCACTCTACTTTATCTTCTTCGAGATTTATACCATCAACTACTTCAACACAATCTTCCAGTTTGGGTCTAAGACTAGAGATCTTAACTTCACTCTCATAGTTAGTATCATAAATGGTATCACCTTCAAAGTAAAAACAACTTATATCCCACTTATATGTTCTAATGTAGAAAATCTCATCAAATATTCTAACACCAAAGTCATCATCTTCTTTGTGGGATGAGGGAGAGTCCACTAATCCTTCTTCAAAATTTACCCCTTCAACATAATTAAAATATGGATCAAATAGCTCAATATTTTGACAAGGGGTATCAATCATCAAGTCCCCAACTTCATGTGGATAGGAGAAAAAAAATTGGTTGTTTTCACACTCTAAGTTCTTATCCAAATTAATAGATCCACAAGGTTTCTCTTTCTCTAAGGATTCTTCTATAAAATCCTCCCTTTACAAATTGTCAAAGGATGCATCAAGAGGTATCAAAGTTTGGAAAGGAGTGCAAGTTATTGGATCATGATCTCCATGAAGTGACTCTTCCTCAACATGTTCATGAAATGATTTCTCTTCTATGGGAGATGCAATGGGTACCTCTTCTTCTTTTGGGAGGGATTTTATGGTACATCTAAAAAACATCTCAATCTCTTCATTTTCAAGAATATGATCCCAATATTTGAGGAACATCTTAAAAAATCAGCAAATGAATTGATTGGTCCTACAAGATCATCACAAAACCTATCATTCGCCTTATCTTCCAAAGTACATATACAAGTATACATCCAAAAATCATTATAGATAATATGATATTCATTCATGACCCTAATGAAAGAGATAACATGTGACATGGATGACTTGCGATTTTCATGAAATAAACTAATAAGGTCAAGTAAATATTCATAGTAACCTTTATGTGGAGCTCCCGGAATATTTGAACAACTGAATGGAGAACACATCCAATCCCATGCTTCTATTGATTCAATGGTTCAATTCTTAAAATCTCAATGGAGTGGAGTTGCTAAGGTGAATAATCAAAGCCAACACAATGCTACTTGCTTCACCCTACAAGAAACAAGTCTTTTAAAACATCTAAGGGAAAGGGCTTCTTCCATTCAATGGAGTTTCCACGTAAGATTTAGAGGTTCATCAAACTGTCCAAAGCTCATCAAATATAAATCTCAATAATTCTTAGCTCGAGAAGTATACTTTCTCCCTGGAAATGACACCAAAATGTTAACGCTCAAACTCTCACTAAAGGGAAAGTTCTAATTTCTCTAATGACAATGGGTAATTTAAACTAAATATTCCCCCTTTCCTCTAGATGTTTGCTTGAAATAAATACAAAGGAAGAATTATGGCAATCATGCTTGGGGTCTACACATATTTTATAATGTGAATAGGCTATTGTAGGTGTGTGATGGTGATCTAAAGTTCTGTCTTACCTTGGTTATATCACTCATATGGTGAGTTGTTGGTTCTCAACCCTTTGAAAAAATTTATTGCCTCTAATATTTCAATTTGGTACATCCCTCCAAATTTTATGGATAGGGAAATTCTACTTGTAGTATGGCATTATAACCATACCAGAGTTATTTATATACTAGAAATGGCCCTTTGCAGTTTGTGTATAATTTAGCATATAAATTTATATCTATGCATATGATTTTGGCTTCGAATATCAATTCACATTCTTACAAGCACGTACCGTGACATCCTAAAAATCATACATGTTTGCATGTTGAGTTTTGGGAGTAATCTTGTAACCTATGAAGAGTAATACACCCAAAGATATATATATATATATATATATATATATGTTTGATCTAAAGGCTATCTAGTTTGAACTTGGAAATAATAAACAATTGGTTGGAAATAATAAGTGTTAGATAGAATTTTCTTACCAATAGGTTCCAGGGCTACACCTTGTTGGGTCTATCTTGTCATTATTTCACATATAATTCTAGTTGCTCATGAAATTACTTAACTACCTAATATTTTGCATGCATGTATGTCTTAAAGTTGAAATCATGGTCTATGTGGCTACTTGGTTTAGTTGTTTGCATGTGCATATCAACCATTGTAGGATATTTTGGCCTTACTAACCATTTATGGACACCCCATAATTAAGTCACTAGATGTGCTTTAGGAATGGACCCCAGTCCCAATTGATGACAGGTCTGTGATGAAAAACAACAAAGCCATGTATGAGGAAATTTATCATAAGACATATCTGCCATGTGCAGTATTGTAGTCGATGCATACAAGTTTTTGATAGATTTTGCTTGATACACTAGTAGTGGTATATATTTTTGGACGACTATATGGTGTAGTTTGATGGATATTTATATGTGTATTTTGATAAGGACTATGTTATTATTTTTGAAACCTATATAGCGAGTAAATGACGATGGATTGCAATTGAAATTTAGAGACACACACACACATGTGATGGATGCAAATGGTCTTTTATATGTTCATGGTTTGCTATTTGGAAATGAATACAATATGCTAATAAATGATGGTCGAAATTATTTTGTTTCAACCATAGTCTTAAGGAAAGTGCACACTATTGAGTTGAACCCTTGGTCAACCTAAGAGTCTAGGAGCTTTGACCTAGTTTCCCCTTGAAATTTTTGTTGTCTAAATTTAAAATGAAAACACACTAGACATTAATTTGTGGAGAAAACCAAGAGGTAAACGTGATTGTTAACCTGCCCACTCAACCTTTTATAAAGAGGGGGAGGAGGAACTGTCTTAGAGGGGGGGGCAAGAGAGTAGGTATATCTTTGCTTTTACTATTTGCATCATATATAAGTTCAATCTCTCATCGTTCAGTAGCCTAATAGTGCAATGGTAGGCAGGCTACAACCTAAGGTCCAATATAAAGGTGAAAGAAAAGTTGTTTCCCTTTGGAGGTAAATTCTTTTTATTTGATTCATCATTGTATTTCTTTGCTAACGTCTATATAAGTAAAACTACCATGAATGTAGATACCCTTCAAACAATCTAAGTGTGGGGTTCTTAAAGCCTCTATGTTGTCTAAGGATTCATCCCACTTTTCTTTAATTTGGTGTGAACAATGTATGGTCTTGTAAACATCGTGTTTATTGGAGGTCATGCCAATTGTTGGGATTATTTAGGTTACTATTGGCTATACGTAAAATTTATTTATGAATAAATATTTCTTGGGCATTCTTGCACTTATTTGCCTCTATGTATTTTACTTGCTTCACAACTTTTATTGTTTCAACTTGCAATCACATTTTAACTTTTGTTCCTTTTGTAGTTGCTATGTGTGTGCATGCTATATTGGAAGTATGATCGGTTGTCCCACATTCATAAATTGTTGATGCTAATGATCAATTGTACAATTTCAGTTTTGTTCATATTTTAACCCACATTTGTGTTTGCACTTAGAATATATTATGCATTACACATTATATATGCAATTTGATTTTGCATTTTCCAACAACAACTTAATTTAGATTTTTAATGTTATAGCCAAATATAATTGACACTTGATATAAAAAAAATTGTTCATAATCATTAGTAGATTCTCTGCATTAGAATTTAATTGACATAGCTATTTTAAAATTAGGTGAGTACTCTAATCATACACTTAAGGAAAATAATTACTAACATAAGGCACATTTTAAAATTTACCTATGGGTAATCAAAGGATTAGAACCCTTAAGGGGAAAGACTCCACTCACTTGTTGACTAATAAAGTCAATCGTATGGTTAGCAAGTTTAGCATTGTAAGAAAATCTTGGATTTCCAACCTCACCTTTTCCCCTTGAGGGCCCTACAAGGGTGTTTTTTAGTGTTGTGCTTGGATTTCATTTCGGGCACCAACACCTTAATCTTTTGAATGCCTACTTTGCATGTCAATATAAGATCACCTAATTAGAGATTTACCTCTTTGCGAGCCCAAGCTAGATGAGATAGCAACTAAGGATGGTGTTGCAACTCCTCCATCTTCTCAGTGCATAGGAATAGGTGGTACCTTTGTGGATTAAGGTTAGAGAGTTGGGTGTGGTTTTCCTTTTGTGGTTGTTGGTGGTAGAGTAGGGGGCTCTTCATCTAGTAATATAGGTGNGTTTAGTTGTTTGCATGTGCATATCAACCATTGTAGGATATTTTGGCCTTACTAACCATTTATGGACACCCCACAATTAAGTCACTAGATGTGCTTTAGGAATGGACCCCAATCCCAATTGATGACAGGTCTGTGATGAAAAACAACAAAGCCATGTATGAGGAAATTTATCATAAGACATATCTGCCATGTGCAGTATTGTAGTCGATGCATACAAGTTTTTGATACATTTTGCTTGATACACTAGTAGTGGTATATATTTTTGGACGACTATATGGTGTAGTTTGATGGATATTTATATGTGTATTTTGATAAGGACTATGTTATTATTTTTTAAGCCTATATAGCGAGTAAATGACGATGGATTGCAATTGAAAGTTAGAGACACACACACACACACATGTGATGGATGAAAATGGTCTTTTATATGTTCATGGTTTGCTATTTGGAAATGAATACAATATGCTAATAAATGATGGTTGAAATTATTTTGTTTCAACCATAGTCTTAAGGAAAGTGCACACTATTGAGTTGAACCCTTGGTTAACCTAAGAATCTAGGAGCTTTGACCTAGTTTCCCCTTGAAATTTTTGTTGTCTAAATTTAAAATTAAAACACACTAGACATTAATTTGTGGAGAAAACCAAGAGCTAAACGTGATTGTTAACCTGCCCACTCAACCGTTTATAAAGAGGGGGTGGAGGAACTGTCTTAGAGGGGGGGGCAAGAGAGTAGGTATAGCTTTTCTTTTACTATTTGCATCATATCTAAGTTCAATCTCTCATCGTTCAGTAGCCTAATAGTGCAATGGTAGGCAGACTACAACCTAAGGTCCAATATTAAGGTGAAAGAAAAGTTGTTTCGCTTTGGAGGTAAATTCTTTTTATTTGATTCATCATTGTATTTCTTTGCTAACGTTTATATAAGTAAAACTACTATGAATGTAGATACCCTTCAAACAATCTAAGTGTGGGGTTCTTAAAGCCTCTATGTTGTCTAAGGATTCATCCCACTTTGCTTTAATTTGGTGTGAACAATGTATGGTCTTGTAAACATCGTGTTTATTGGAGGTCATGCGAATTGTTGGGATTATTTAGGTTACTATTGGCTATACGTAAAATTTATTTATGAATAAATATTTCTTGGGCATTCTTGCACTTATTTGCCTCTATGTATTTTACTTGCTTCACAACTTTTATTGTTTCAACTTGCAATCACATTTTAACTTTTGTTCCTTTTGTAGTTGCTATGTGTGTGCATGCTATATTGGAAGTATGATCGGTTGTCCCACATTCATAAATTGTTGATGCTAATGATCAATTGTACAATTTCAGTTTTGTTCATATTTTAACCCACATTTGTGTTTGCACTTAGAATATATTATGCATTACACATTATATATGCAATTTGATTTTGCATTTTCCAACAACAACTTAATTTAGATTTTTAATGTTATAGCCAAATATAATTGACACTTGATATAAAAAAAATTGTTCATAATCATTAGTAGATTCTCTGCATTAGAATTTAATTGACATAGCTATTTTAAAATTAGGTGAGTACTCTAATCATACACTTAAGGAAAATAATTACTAACATAAGGCACATTTTAAAATTTACCTATGGGTAATCAAAGGATTAGAACCCTTAAGGGGAAAGACTCCACTCACTTGTTGACTAATAAAGTCAATCGTATGGTTAGCAAGTTTAGCATTGTAAGAAAATCTTGGATTTCCAACCTCACCTTTTCCCCTTGAGGGCCCTACAAGGGTGTTTTTTAGTGTTGTGCTTGGATTTCATTTCGGGCACCAACACCTTAATCTTTTGAATGCCTACTTTGCATGTCAATATAAGATCACCTAATTAGAGATTTACCTCTTTGCGAGCCCAAGCTAGATGAGATAGCAACTAAGGATGGTGTTGCAACTCCTCCATCTTCTCAGTGCATAGGAATAGGTGGTACCTTTGTGGATTAAGGTTAGAGAGTTGGGTGTGGTTTTCCTTTTGTGGTTGTTGGTGGTAGAGTAGGGGGCTCTTCATCTAGTAATATAGGTGYGGATTYGACGAAGGTCCCTAGTGGCATGATGGTATGGCCTAGGGTAAATCGTTCTTCCTCAGTGGTGGGTAGCCTTATGTGTTGTGGAACTTTGATCCTATGATCAAGGGTGGTTCAACTTTCCCCAGACCCAACAACATGGAAGTTGACACAAAATGGTAGTTTAAGTTTAAGAAGTAAAATAAGGTGTCCTCCACCACTCATGCAGACAATTCAATAGGGGATTTGAGCCTTAATTCACTTGTGAATTCCTATAAAGATGTGATGCTTCACTTTCCTAATTATCATACTCTAACATTGGAGGGGTTCTAGTATGGTAGTTTAGGACTTCAACTTACTTTGGAATAAAGCTCTCTTTGTTGTCTTTGAATGTTCGAGAGATAATTCCTAGTCGATAGTAAATAGTCCATTGTGTATTGTAGTGTTCCCATCCAGTTGTGGTTCTCTTGTAGGAGGTCAAGTCAATTGGATTTGAGCTTCAGAACTAGATGAACTATGGTTTGGATGATCTATTTTCGGCTTTATATCATTGTCAGAGGAGTGGGGTAGTGGTGATTTCCCTTTCATCTTATTTGCAAAAAACTGTTGTAACTCATGGTTGAGGTCTTGAGGACTAGTGTGTTTATGACCCACTATTGGTGCAGGATCATCTATTAGGATTGTGTGTTGTTTATGCTCCTAACTTCAATTTAAAGTGTGGGAGAATTTGGGATTGGACAGCCTCTTCTCTTCCTCCAAGGAGTTGATTTTTGGAGGGGATTTTAACATGGGGGAGTGGAAGGGCGACCGATATGGTGGTACAAATTACATGGTCAATGGTGTTAAGAAATAGTCTTGGTCTCATTGTAAGGACATGCTTCAAATGTTTCATCCTAATTGAAAACAAAAAGGGTTTCACTATGGTGGTTGGTTCACTTGGCCCAACTACATGTAGGGTTGTGATAGGGTACATGCTCGGTTGGATCAGATTTATGGTACACATGAGGATATGTCATTTTTAGGCGAGCTTCATCCAATAGATGTGTTGATGGATGTGATGGGTTATGATTATTTTTCTATCCAAAATTTTCTCATTATGGGCCATTCGATTGACTTGCCTCCCTCGACTTTGTTTAAGTTGAATGTGTCACATTTGGAGTTAGAGGATTTTAATGCCCTAGTATAGAGTTTGGAACCTTTACCATCAACCAATGGGAGCTTAGGGTTGGATCTTTCACTAGTACATTTGGGTCAAATTTCGATGACTCGTTCATAGCAATTGCCACTTAATATTGCCGGGAGAACGACAAACAACGGGCCCCCTAAAACCTCATTTCACATGACGTCGCTCTTTCGACACCAGAGATATCGTCTTTGTTGTGACATTTGATGCAGACACGTGTCGTCTCAGACTTCACTGTCCAAACCCCATAAAGACGTCGCTACAGCGACGCCAGAGACATCGGAATTTCGATGTCCCAGTCTGTCAGTCTCCATTACATGGACATGATGGTAATTGTTATCCACAAATTTGGTCATCGTGATAATGTCTTGGTGATGTTATGACAATAGTCAATCAAGCTCCTCATTAAGGACTCCTTCCTGCAAAAGGTTGCACTTATTCATTTCCAAAAAATCTTGTTTTAAGGACTGTTCGCAGGCTGCTATATACTCTCCTGCGGGAATCATAC
>JZKD02S1753272.1:39739-55572 GCA_000966675.3 Picea glauca
ACTTAACATTAAGGAAGGAAAACAAGTACCTTAAACAAAGGATGCAATTGAATGATGAAACCAGAAGAAGACTAGAACTACTTGGAAAAGTAGCATAAATATGATTGAAGAAACTTCAAATTTTTGTCTTTTTGGGTATGTGACCATCTCAAGTTTTGTTCATGTCATAATGGTTGTGGAACACATGCATTTTGAGATTGGAGAAAGGTTTCACAAGGGTGACAGCATAAACATTTTTTGGGAACATAACTTGTTTGGACTGATAAATTGTCACACACAACACTTGCATAGCGATTTATCGCTACACAAATGTTGTAGGAAAACCTGATCAGAAAGAACAGTGGGAGATGATTGTCATATGAGTGTTGAAGCTAATACAGGTCCTCAATCACTCGCTGCCACCTGAATCTACACAAATTTCAACAAAAGGAGTTCACTATGCAAATTCTGTAGGTAGCACTTGCACAACAAAAAATCCATTTTGTTACACAAAGGTGGTAGAGTTGTCCAACAATGTATAGGGTGACTCGATATGCTTTCCAGATGCACATGATGACTCATCAACAACAACATATTCAAAATTTTCTCAGATCTATGATTGTATAAGATATTTTTTGTTTTGATTTAAAAATGGTCAAAATGAAATTACTATTTTTAGTAAAGTTGTTTAGGAGTTGTTCTCTTTCAAATGTAACCAGATCAACCATTGTAGGAAGTAGTATCTCGACTCCTAGTAGCCTAGTGTGTCAATAGGATTCTATATATTTGATCATTTTGATGTAAAGAAGGGAGAGTTGGCAGAAGTATAGATATTTTGATCCTCATTGTAATTTTCTTCGAATCTGAAAGAAATACAAATGCAAAAGTCCTAAAATTTTTATGAAAAGATTCTAATGGTGGTGATATGAATTCTATATTATTATCCTTGTATGTACTTCTTTTATTCTTACTTTCATATTCATTTTCTTTTGTTTAAATTGGATAATTAAAAGGTCTAGAATTCATCTAATGGTCCTCTAGACTTAAGTGATTTAAACTTTGTTTATCTTCTTAACTAGGTCATAATTCATCTTTCATGGTGCTCTGATTTTGTTATGTGTTTCTCTTACTCTTACACCCTATATAATAAAACTCCAAACTAAAATTTCATCACCTTATTTAGACTTTTCTCCTCTGGGAAGTTCTACCTACTAGTCATTGTTTTCATTCATTTCCAGGGGTTGACTCAATAGCCCAAGACATACTATACCTCCTTGCCAACAAACCTTGAAAAACCTACCTCAATCATCTAAACCTAGCCATCAGTTAAAAACCAATATATCTATCAAAGATCAAGTCTCAGAGAGAGCCCTCTCTGGATTGGAAGGGCTAGCTTCCAGTCTTAAAGTTTGTTTGTAGGTTACCTTTGTAGATTGTTTCTTTAGCCCAACAATTTACTCAGTGTTAATATTTAGGCGTTTTTGTCGAGGAACGAAGGTGGAATCTTCCCTGGGATAAAATGACAAAGTTCATATCTAAGTAATTATGGTTAACAGTATTCAAACACGGAAAGGTTGTACATCATTCACTTGGTGACTCCATTTTCAAGAATCTAGATTTCAGAATTTTCATGGTGACTCCACTGTCCAAATACTCAGTAGCCTAAATATTTTATTGGAGACTCCACTGCTTCAATATAGATTCTAAATATAAAATATATGATCCTATGAATTGATTTGAAATACCTAGTTTTCCAAATCGTCTTTCATGCATAGATTGGCAAACCTATTTGCCAAAATTCAAAGATGAAGAAGGTGATGATGTTGTTGTGCATTTAATCAAGTTTCATATGCATGTACATAAGCTAAAGGTTAAATTTCATGAAGATTTCCTTATGAATATGTTCATGGCTTCTATGGAGGGAAAAGCAAGGTCCTAGTATGAAAATTTACCAGCTTCTAGCATATGTTCCTTAAAGGATTTTCACACAGTGTTTTTTGAGTATTTTAAGGAATCTTCTCCATTATTGTTGCTGGTGGAAAATTGTTGTGAACATTTTGAGAGTTTTATTCAATACCTAGAATATGTTTATGATGATGATGTATTCATGGATCATGAGATCATAGAATCTTTGTAGGAAAATCCTTTTCATCATAAAGATATTCAGGAAAATGTCCAACAAACAAAGGTCTTCCCTTCAGCTACAAAATGAAAAAAGCAGTAACCTTGATGTTGAGTTTCATGTATTGTTTCCTGATTTTGATGAACATATACAACAACCTTGTCAAATGTCATGTAACCAAGAAGAAGCAGTATATACTATATGCTATGGTAATAAGGACAATTTTCAACATATTATAGCTTCTCCCTTGGCTGAAAATGTAATGGATCAACATATTGATGAAAGTCATGTTTCATCCCCTGAAGAGAAAGATGTTTCGAGGGATCTAAAACATCTTTCTCTTCTTCGCTATGAGTGAATACTTGCTAAATTTCTCTCATGGGCTAATTTTCCATGGTTTTTCCAAAAAAGAGAGTCTCTATTTTAAAAATGATTCGCCCAAATTCTATAGGATACAATTATTTTACCTTAAAAATCGCCAAAATTTTATAAAAACTATATAAAATCTTTAGAAATTTGAATTTTTTACAAAACTATCGCCAAACATTTATAGTTGGCATATGAAGGATTAGTAAGATTCACCGAGTTTTCTAAATTTTAAAATAAAATTCCATCCTTAAAATCATCCCTAGTGACCAAAAGAAATATCAGGGTAGTCAAACAAATTGTTCTTCGGTCCTTTCATTTTTTGAAACTGCATGTACAAAAATTTTAGTTAGTAAGCCTACATATGGAAATATTCAAATAAAGTCACAGGAGGATAAACATGATAGGAAAAAAAATATTCTAATAAACTCGCCTTTACAAGACAATTTCATCACTGATTTGAAAAGAGATAGCGAAGAAGAGAAAGATGTTTTAGATCCCTCGAAAGGTGCATAAATTATTCATGAATTTGTATCTTTTGAATTGATGAATTCAAATTTTTTTAAAGGTAAAGATGACATCCCTGTTGAAATACATGAAGGAACATTTTCAAGTTTTTCTCAAACACATGAGATTGTTATTTTATCTCAATTCATTCAAGAATATATAAAGCATGTGCTTGTTGTGGATGATGTGAAAAGTGAACATATTGTTGCACTCCAGTTTGAAAAGGGTCAACTGAATGAAAGATTTTCTTGTCTTTTGTTGATCGTCAAGAAAGGAAAACAAGCATTCATGATCTTCAATATTCTTATACAAATCTATTGGAATCATTAGTAGAAATGAATTTGGTGTTTTTCACAAGCAATGAAGTAAGTCATTGCTGGAATGTGAAGTTGTCACTCTTTAAGTTTTTCTTTTTTGGGGAAGTTGAATACAAGCTTCGGTTAAGTTTCCATCTACTATATTGGTTGCATTGGAATTATTTTATCAATTTATCTGACAATTATTTTAGAATATTAGAGTAGGATTCTGTGCAATAAGCTTGAATATCAAGCATCCTTTACAATTGGTTTTTCATCATGAGGTTTTCAGTGTGATTTTCAACAGTTATTAGTTTTTAGTGTTTAGAATTTAGTTTTCACTAGTGAGAATACAGTATAGTTTGCAATTAGTTTTTAGTGTTTAGAATTTAGTTTTCACTAGTGAGAATACAGTATAGTTTGCAATTTGCTTGGTTGAGGATTGAAATAAGTTGCAGACAGGGTTTTGGATCAACTCAATGGTCAGGCACATAGTCTACTATTCTTTTCTACCTCACAGGGAGGATAGCATATCCATTGGATCCAAATGTTAGCATCTTTATTTTTGAGTAAAGTTGGGAGTTTTTTCAGAGTTTGTATAGTCATACCTTTGTTTTGGGAAGACCAAGGAATTCCTAAATGAATCATATTGAGTGTCTTATGTTATATTAAGTAGAAAAAAAAAATACTACATAAAATATCAGCAATGTAGAGAATCACAAAAAAGAATGATACCTTTATTGATAGAAAGAAATGTTCAATTTCCTCTTTGAGGGGGAAACCTCTAGTAGAATAGAGATTTATTAAAATAATTATCAAGATGAGGATTTATCATGCCTCCTACTAGTATTTATACTAATCCTATCTTCTAAATAACATTCTAAAGGAAGATCATTCTAGAAGCAGAAGCTTCTATTAAGTCTTCTTGCATTGACTTGTTCATATTAATTAAATAGGCCTTATTAACTAATGTCAATCTTTATTACATGGAAAATATATTAGTTTACCTATGTGATGGGTTAGGGAGGCTAGGTCCCCAACATCAATTTTTTTTTGTTTAGACTTCATCCCTATCACAAGACCTTATGGTCTCTGTGATCCTCTCTGCATCTCGAGTGAGACCTTCCTCAACCCACCTTCGGCCTTGGCAGAGTATTGATATGTCGGTTCTCTGGGGTTTTGTTGGAAAAAAATGGATGAAACCTAGGTCTAAATTCCCCAATGTTAAGAAGGATGAAATGCACACAAGTGTGGATCGAAAGCGCCCAAAAAATGGTTTTGTTGTTGGGACATGAAATCCTTATTGAGATCGATGACGGAAAAAAAAAAAGTTAGCATCCATCTAAGGAGGAAATTCAAGAGTGGATAGAAGTGAAAGAAGATGAGTTTTCCATGTGAGAGACTCAAGGATTGAGGGTGAATTCAAAGCAATGGAAATGCATATATATTTACTTGGATAATAGCATGAGATTTTCTTCGAGAAATTTCCTTGTCTGCTGCATGAATGGATAAAGAGGCAAGATACTACCAATTCTTTGATGTGGCCATTGGAGCTATTGGTTTGGGATCAATCCAAAATTGAAAAGATGAAATCATTGGACAATAAGTGAAGTCGGGATATTTATTTCTAGTTTTATTGAGTAAAATAAGGCTACATTATTTAATTTACCATGGAATAAACTAATTCTTTCATTGAGGTAGAAAGAAAGTTTGAAGAATGACTAAGAAGGAGGATATTGGAAGAAATTATTATTTGAATTCCAATCGAATGGTTTATTAAAATACCCTAGCATGGGGAGGGGGGGGGTGGTGTTGGTTTCCTACAAAGATGAGGGAAATTCAGAAAAGAGAGAAAATGGGTCTGTTGAGGAGGATCCAAAAATTGTCAAGATGAGGTGAGGTATGGAATGGACTCAGAAGAGCATAGGAGAAAAAAATTCTAGAGATACACAAGAAGAGTTGAGATAATATGAATAACAAAAGATAAAGGTGGAAAACAATTATCCGGGGGTGCACGATGAGGTGTCGATTCCAAGATCAAGAGGAAAGAAATGCACCAAGTGGTAGTGAGGGAGTGCATGTTGTGCCAGATTGGAGCATTGATCTAGGAGGATAGATGAATAAAAAACATTGAAGTTATAAAATTATTATGAAAATGTACTAATGTTGAAGAGATCGATGAGGGATTTCCAATGATGCTTGAATGAGGTCAAACAAACGTCATATGAGAAAGTTATTACATTTTGAAATTTTGACCAAACGGGCAAAATATTGGTCAGGGGTGACCCATGGCATCACTAAGACATGACATGTGGACTATATGAATTATGAAATGTACTGTATGGATGATGATGTGGCAGTATGGTATACTAGTGTGGCATGCCGACGTGGCATTGATGTGGCACTGATTGTGCACTGATGTGGTAGGTGACTGTGTGTTGACATGTTCAATGACTAGGCAAGTGACTGTATGTTGGCTATGTATCCAGGTTGTTGATTTAGAAGGTGACATGTGGCCCAATAATAGCAAGCCACATGCCACCCCCATGGGATAAAAGGGTATAGAAACTCCAATTTTGATGGATGATGAGAATCGAACCTCCACCCTCGTTGGTGGTAGTCTAACAGTTTACCATTGCATCGATGGTTAGGGATTGATATGTGGAATGGAAAATATTGAATTAAGGTCACATTGTTGTAACAATACACCAAAAATAGGGGTCCACGATCTTGACCCGCGACCTCCGCCTAACCATTTTCCTATACAACAAACACATATATGTTGTGTCAACCGTTTGGTTCTTGATGTAGCATGGAAATAATTATACATTTTGGTTTGAATATTTGATTAACTCAAACTAGGTAAGTTGTGGGTTCGATCTCGCGCCTACCATATAACGACTACACAAATCTAACCATTGGTTCCAAGGTTTTAATTATTGTTCATTCGACCATATATCATATGGTTATTTCAAATATTTGTTTGGTTATTATAATATACCATATATGTTATATGGTTATTAAACATATATTTGATACCCATAAAAATTGGATTGAATATAGATTTGAACCATCGACCCTTTGGTATATAACCAAAGGCATTTTCCTATTGCACTACAAGTTGTGATTTGAAAAGAAATTGTTGTAATTTCTTTATATGCATAAGTACATTCCTATATAAATTTTGGAAAAGTGAGTTTTTGTAAACCAATTTTGGAAAAATGAGAGTGGAGAGGTTTTTCTAGGATAGTAAGCCCTTTGTAGTAAATCATTGGCTTGATATTGAAAGGTTTTTTTGTGGGTAATTTATTATTATACATATTTTTTTTCTTGGATAATTGAAGAACCGAGCATTTTCAATCCTTTTTTACTGTAGAAAGAGAAGGGAAAGTTGTTCCAAAGAATGTTGCATCCTTCCTAGAGAATCCAAAGACATTTTGTTACAGGATGGAGATCCATTTGATTTAATTATTTATTTTACATCATTAATAAAGCAGTTGTGCGGTTGAAGCGGGCACAGAGACATATCCCAGGATGGTTGAACTCTGTTATCAACTTGCTTATGTCTTCTATATTTTATTTTGTTGTTCATTTCCTTCAATTCAACATTTCATTTTTCATTCAACTTTTTAAATTGAACTAAGTCCATTCAATTTTAAAACTATTTGAAAATTAATTTAGTGGATTTTGGATTAAGTTTGGTATCAGAACATGTTTGATAGAATTTGTAATTTGAAGAGAAGGCTACAAAAGGACAACCATGGGAAATATTTGAAGAGAGAAAGACTTCGGGAACTTGAAGATATTAACCAGCATATTTGGGAAGAGGATTTTGAATTGAGAAGGTTATTGTGAGTCTCTGAGGATGAGAAGAAAAAGTTGCATCTTGAATTGCAATCCAAGGATGAAAATTTAGCAAATCTTTAGAAAGAAAAAATATCGGAGGATGAAGAAGAGTCTACCATGCCAAGAATATCATATTCTAACATAGATTCACAATTTTTCACTGAGGTATGCAGTGTAAGTGAGTCATCATTTTCTCATGGTATTGGTTTTAAATTTCTAACTAAAATGGGTTATGATGGAAAGGGTCTTGGAATTAATGGTCAAGGAATGGATAATCTCATAGAAATTGTGGAAATACCTCTATGGAGGTTTGGGATATGGAAAACGAGAATTTGAATAATGTTGCAAGGTCATTGAAACAAGAAATTCTTCAAGAGACAAACCTAAGCCATTACAAGAATACCTTATGCAAAGTGAAGGCACATCACTTCATGAGAGTGAAAAATATTGCAAGGAATATTGAATGAGAGGTGAACATATCAAAGGAGTGAAGATAGTTTCTTCCCCATATGATTGCAACAAGAACCTCCTTGAAAGCTATAATAAACCAGATTATTCCAATGTATTCTTTGATTATAAGAAGAATATAAATGAGAGACATAGTTTATGGTATATGTATCTATGTACGTTTGTGGAATACATAACCATTGTGTTGCCAAATGTTGGAAGAGAAAGTCCTCATATAAGAAGGTCATGTCTACCAAGAAGGAGGCAAGATTTGAATACCACTCTCCAAGACTAAATGTGGAGAATGGAAATAAGAACTTGTGTTCAAAKAATTATTTCACTCATTATAATATGAGTGGTCATTGGATTGAAAAATGATGGAATTTTCATTCACAACTTCRTCTAAAGGAGGACAAGAAAGTTGTGCACRCACCTGTGAAGAAAGAGGTAGTAGATRAAAGAGTTGGTCAAGAACCAAAAATCCAACAAGAGAAACTCAAAAAGGAGAATCCATTAGCCAAGTTTGGTAGAAAATGGGTAACACATCTCCAATGTTGTTTTCTTCCATTGTTKTAAACCTCACATGTTGTGTGTGGGACCCCAAGAAGGGAAATTTGTACAAGTGATGACCTGTTATAACATTAATTATATCCAACATAGTGATTTTATGTTTATTAAAGTGTACAAATCATAGAGACAAGTCAAACCATGTATGTATAATTTTGGCGGACCAAAAGTTTCTTTTTGTGAGGAGGTTTGATCCAAGAGAATGTTTGACTGAAAAAATTGAATTTATCAATTTCTTATGAAAATGTACTCATGTTGAATATCTCAATGAGGGATTTCCAATGATTCTTGAACGAGGTCAAACAAACATCCTATGAGAAAGTTATCGCATTCTGAAATTTTGACCAAACAGGAAAAATGTTGGCTAGGGGTGACACGTGGAATCACCAGGATGTGTGGCATGTGCACTATGTAGATTTTCTAAGATACCTGCACAAAAGATATAGCTAAAAATGAAACATACACATCTTGTGAATGGTGTGAAGAGAAGACAAAATTGGAGGAAAGAATGATCTTTTTTTCTATTAATAGTATTCCACACTCAAAAGTTGAATAATTTACAATAGACATAGGCTACATCAGTAACTAATGTGCCATAGTAGTGATCTAGAGTGAGCTAGACACTCACTGACAAGGAATGGAGTGAACTTCCACCTAGTCCTAGTTAATTGATCCATGGAATCATCAGTTAACCACGTCACATGTGTGGAAGTGAGAGAATCACATGCAACGGTTGGTGATAAAACCGAAGTTGCCATGCATGAGTGACTTCCACTAGTCTAACTAAGTGTAACTGAATCTTAACTGAAGAGGAACACCCTATTTTGTAGGGGAATATATTCTCATCTAAGGAAGTGTTCTCAACATTGGACTATCAAACTTAGGAAAAGAATTCTAGGTGAGTGTGTAATATCTCCAACACCCCCCCTGAACACTACTAGGGTGTACATGATGAATGGGTCCTAGAAATAGAGGCCAAGTTAGGTACCCATTGTAAAATGTATTTAAGAATGAAACACTGAAAAAAGAGAGGAAAGAGGAAAAACATCATGGTAAAATACCCCCCTCAAAGTACAATGCATCAAAATATAAAAACAAGGGCAATTGTTGAGCAACTATGTTCTTCACTCCAAGGAAACCTTGCAAATGTGTAAGATTATGCTCATTGAAGACTTTGTTGAAGAGGTAGATGTATGTATGGATTTGATGAAGTAGATGCACCAATGAGATGTCCACATATATCCACATTCTCTTATTTTAAAGAAGAATATCCAAATCCATGTGAAGTTTGGATGAAACTTTGAAAATCATGTGGCCATTTCCGTAAAAATACTGAAAATTTGTTGATTTTATAATGTTCATAACTTCACTTCTTGGACTCTGTTTCGGACAATTTTTTTTTTTAAATTGGGTATTGTTCTGAGTGGAATTTAAATATCAATTTTTTTTTTGAAAATTATTCTTAGAAAATGTTAAAATTGAATGTGATGTGCATGGCCCCCTTTCTGGATCTTGAGGTGAATGCATGGGAATCTCCGCATGTGGCTCCTAGAATACATGAATGGAAAATGAAAATGTGTCTGCATGTCGCTCCTGATATGCATGAATGATATCCTTTGTATGAAATTCAAAAAATAGATCTGAAATGGAGTAGACATCATCTTCAATGAATGGAACAAAAGGTTGTGCAGATACTTGTGTAGAAGGCTCGTCAAATTGAGAGGATTGACCTTCCAATGAATTTTCTACTGACTCTATCTTTTGAACCTTTTGCATGAAATATTTGTTATTCCCAAATAGAACCTCCAATAAAATACATAATTCATTTGGAATTGATTCTTGTGATTCATCATCTACTTGATGGTAAATTTTAGGAGACATAAACAAACAAATACATCATATGGCCATATCTTGTCTATTGAGAAAGTCATTTTTGTCATTGGTGGAATCAGGATCTACTTCCATTTCCATGGTTATTTGGTACAAGCCTCTAATTCTAAGAAGAAGTAGAATCTTTGTCTTCCACTCTAGATAGTTTTGAGGCATGAGAAGTATTGTCAATGAGTAAATAATAGATTCCATATTTTTTGTTTCTTTGTTCCATCTTTGGTACCTAAAAAAGAGTGTTGGTGAAGATCCTTTCTAGTGGTCTTTGGGCTCTAATACCAAGTATATTTTTTGAGATAACTGTATAGAATATCTAGCTAACAATGAAATGTACACAACTTGCAAATGGTGTGAAGAGAAGACAAAATTGGAGGAAAGAATGAAATTTTTTATATTAACTGTATTCCACACTCAAAAGGTGAATAATTTACAATAGATATAGGATACATGAGTAAATAATGTGTCATAGTAGTGATCTAGATAGATCTAGACATTCACTGACAAACACTGAAGTGATCTGCCACCTAGCCCTAGTTAATTGATCCATGCAATCATCAATTAACTGAGTCACATGTGTGGAAGTGAGAGAAAAACATGCAACTATTGGTGACAAAACTGAGGCTTCCATGCATGAATGACTTCCATTAGTATAACTGAGTGTAACTGACCATGAACTGAAGAGGAAAGTCCTATTTTGTAGGGGAATATTCTCTAGAGAGAATATTCTCATCTAAGGAAGCATTCTCAACATTGGACAATCAAACTTAGGAAAATAATTATAGGTTAGTGTGTAATATCTCCAACAGCCTGTACAGATGTTGACAAGGAATATATAGATGATGACATGAAAGTATGGCAAGTTGGCATGGCATGTTGATGTGGCGCTGACTATGAACTGACATGGTAGGTGACTGTGTGTTGATGTGTTCAATGACTGGTAAGGTGACTGTATGTTGGTTATGCATCTAGGTGGAAAAATCATAAGGTGACATGTAGCCCAATCAGAGCATGCCATGTGGCACCCCCAATCGGGATAAAATGGTCTAGAAACTTCAAGTTTGATTGTCGATGAGAATCGAACCTCTGACCTTGTTAATGGTAGTCTAATGGTTTACCATTGGATCAATGGTTAGGGCTTGATATGTGGAATGAAAAATATTGTAATTAAGGTCACATTGTTGTAATGATACACCAAAAATGGGGGTCTATGGGCTTGACCCTACAACCTTTGCCTAACTGTATGCCCATACAACAACCACATAACCATTTTGACAACCATTTGGTGCTTGATATAGGATGGAAATAATTATATTTTGTGGTTCGAATATTTGATTAACTCAAAGTGGGTAAGTCGTGGGTTTGACCCCATGCCTACCGTATAACACCCACACAAATATAACCATTGGCGCCAAGATTTTGATTATTGTTCGGCCAACCATATATCATATGGTTATTTAAAATATTTGTTTGGTGATTATAATATACCATATATGTTATATGGTTATTAAAAATGGTGCACTGATAAAAAGAAAGGATGGCATGTAAGTGGTAGTGTGATTTTTGGAGAGAGAAAGAGATTGCGCATAAATTTGTAGTGCGTGGATGAATCCGGGAGACAATGCATGGATTTGTAGTGCACAGGTTGGGCTGAAAGAAAAATAAGAAATGTGTGGTGCATATTTAGGATAGGAAGGTAGGGAAAAAAATGTTGGTGCGACAGAGAAAGAAGAAGATGGAGGCTCTCCTAGTGGTGCGGGAGACGAATTAACAATCATAGATGGTCTTGTGTGGTTGCAAGTATATAAATCTTTGGGTCACCTCACAAGAATTTTTATAAGAATATGGAATTATCCCCCCTTTATACCACCCCCCTTGTGCATTTTTAATTAAGAAGAAAACACATAAAACAGTGAAGAGATTGGAGTAGAAGAAAGAGAAGAAGAAGAGAGAAGCGAAGAGACAAGTGAAAAAGAAGGTGAAGTCATCAATACTTTACCCCATGCAATAGTGGTGTGGAAAATTCCAACCCATATAAATCAGAGAAGAGGAAGTAGCTCAAGTTTGAAGATGGTGAATCAAGACAATACACTCAGGTTGTCTATGTTCCATGGAATGGGTAAGGATTATGCATAGCTACACTAGTTTACCTATGAAGAAATTTGGTCTTTAAAAAGAATTACAGACAAAGCAATTAAAATCACACAACTAGAGACCACGTTCAGGTATAGAGGCCTAACATGGTACATGAAGTATAATGCTACTGCCTAGTGGGACAAGTAAGGTCCTTGGAATAAATTAAGTAGGATCTACTTAGGGAATTTCACAAACCTAATTCAAAATCCCAATGCATTATAGAAATCAAGGAGATCAAATAGAAGGAAGGATAAATCATCTAGAACTATGAACAATGGTTTAAAATATTGTTGGATAGGCTAACGTTCCAAATCTAGGACGTGAAACACAAAGAATGGTTCATTAGGGGGTTACTCCCCCATATCCTAGTCCCGCTCACCCAACAAAAGGTGACGACTTAGGAAGAGGTAGTCGAGATTGTGATGTGCTTGGAAGCTATACTTGGAGGTTCAGAGACATTGGTCAGGTTGGTGAAGGTTCAGTTGCAACTGGCCAACCTAATGATGCAGTTGTAAAACATGTTGAAGACTAAATTCATGCACAAGCATGTATGGTGTACTACATGTTGCTCTGAGGGGCATCGTCGAGACAAGTGCTCAATCCTTCAAAATCATGTGGAGATAGATGTGTCGAGTCCATTTCCATCTGGACAGTCAGAAGGGTGTGAGATATGTAGAAACCAGGTCTGTGTTCCACCTTATTTCCCACCTTTCAAAAATATCATATTATGACTCACACTCCATTCTACGAGTTCTATAAATATGTCAGTCATGATGTAAATAATTGTCACTCCCTCTAGTTAATGAAAGATAACACCTGTGATGTATTCCATATACATGAGGATCATAAAGGTGGTTAGCATGGTGGCATGGAAAGAAGAGGATACCAAGGATCTCCTTGAGGTGGATATGGGCATGGTCACAACCGTGAATATGGAGGAGGGGGAGGTAGAACCCCCACATGATTTAATTGCAATCAGATTGGTCATGTCTCATGATTTTGCATCAAATATCACATGCTTTATGCCTATTTTTATAGTCCTGAACATGTAACTAAGGATTTTTCTAACTTAATGAAGAAGTGGGAGGAAACGAAGACCAACTATAACATGGTGCATGACGAGCCATGTAAAAACAAGAAGAAGAGTGACGAAGTTGACATATGGGTAGTAACCTATGGAGGGGTAAAGAAAGGGGAAGACTTCGATTAGGGTGAAGGCTCAGGTAAAACAATGGAAGAGAAGATCAAGAAGGCACCTCAACCCCCTCCAAATTTTGATGTTGCTCAACAGAAGAAATTTCGATGTAGTGCGCAAAGATCACTCGAAGAGGAAAGATCTCATGAGGAGCTACAACGTGTCACTCAAAGTTCTCTTGAAGAGGTACGTATCTAGGAAGAAGTGCAAAGGGTGACACAAAGTTCACTAGAGAAATATCAGATCCACAAGAAGGTGAAATAGGCGACGCAAAGGTCATTAGATGAGGATCATGCACATTAATAATTACAATGTGTGACACAAATATCCTTGGAGGAGGTTCATGTGTGTGAATAATTACAACACACTACATAGAGTTCCATAGAGGAAGCTTGTTGGCCCTTGGTTATAGAAGGAAGCAAAGAACAAGGAAGAAAGGTGAAAAGCGAACTTCGTGGAAGACACAGTAACTGTCATTGGGTCAAAGTGAGAAAAAGAGTAGAAAATATGGAGCAAAGTATGGAAATGAAAGTCGTTGGACGAGAATATCAAGAATGACATATCAACAAGGAAGATGGATCGAGGACAACTAAGCAAGTGGAAAAATCCACCGTTGGATTCTTTGGAGAATCGCATGATAAGGAAGGAAAGACAGGATGGCGAAGCCTGAAAAAAGTGGGTCAAGTTGAACTAGGGTTTTAGACACCTAGGGTTTTGGTATCTAGGGTTTTGGAACCTAGGTTTCAGCCTAGGGTTGTCGGTGAAGTATTGTAATGTATAAATACAGGTCAAGAGGACCTGGGTCGGGTTGGTATGATATTGTTGTTGATATAGCTCTATTATTGTGGTGAGATATTATTGTATTAAGAGAGAGAGGTGCCAGGTGAGAGGGTTTTCTAGTATTGTAAGATCTTCAGTTGTGTGCAAAGTTCAAGTCCTGCATCTGGGTGTGCAGGAAGGGGAGAGAAAGAGAGAAGAAGAAAGAAGTTATGCTAGTTGAGAGCACAGACAAGAACTGTATGATTTACCTTAATAAATCATAAGCACAGTTCTGTGGACGTATCCCTAGAGGGAGGGTGAACCACGTACATATTGTGTTGTATGTGTGATTGATGCTTTGATCTATGTCATTGTTATATTGTTATTTGCATTATTTTATTAGATCAAATCTATAACTTTGAAGGGTAGATCTAGCTTCATGAGGGATATATGAATGTTGCCTTGTTGTTGTATTAGATCCACTTGATATTCCCCTAGTTGTAGACATCTCTGTCCTGCAATCCCCTCATAGATTCTTTGGGTGAGACTAAATATTCTTTGCAGGTGTTGCCGAAAGGGCCAGTAGTTAGGGATTGTTGGTGCGCTATTAGAGTGAACCTTGGGTTTGCCCCTGTGCCAACAAATGGTTCCATTATTAGGACATGAATATTTTTGAGGGAATTTCAAGGTGGTTTCCATCGAAGACAGAGACTCAAAAGTGGATAGAGGATCAAGATAAGGACTTCACCGAATCCCAGAACAAGAACCCTAATTTTAGTACAGAGGATTGGCTAGAGAAATATATATTTACTGATACACACGAGATATTCTTTGGAGGAATCCACTAGGAACTGTATGAGTGGCTAGCTAGACTAGATGATACCTAGTTTGAGATCCGATATAGACCTCCTTTGGTTTGGATGTCTTGATCAAGAAGGTAAAAAGAGTTGATAACACCGTATCAAGAGCAGTAGATCACTGACTCGATAATACCATTGGAGGGTATATCACTGAGTTTGTTGTTGATAGAGTAGAATCGTATACCCAGAGGAAAATTTTTACAATTCCTGAAGTTGAGACTCAAGATGTTGTTGCATGAGAAGAACATCTTGAAGATATAATAGATTGTCTGGATCCGAAAAGGATAATGTTCAAGAATTCAGACAATGACAACAACACAAAAGATGGACATATGCATAGTGGAAGAGTATTTATAGGGGTTCACCTTGAGAACCTGTTCAAGCAAAACTACGGGTTTCTATAGTGGAGAAGAAGTAGATATGACGGACGAAGAACGCTCAGAACCCACTGAAACAGAGGAAGGATGAGCTTAAGACCTTTGATGAGGAGAACCTGAAACCTCATAAACTATGCAAACCATCGAAGTAAGTACTGTTATCCTTCTTGTTTATTCAGTAGTAACCAACCAAAGTAATCCTAGTCACCAGAGCGTCCAGAGAACTTTCAATACTAGTCCATCACATATTCAATCAGGAACCCTAGGAATATCTATGGCAGATGATATGAGGCTTCCTATCTTTAGGGGAGATGGATATGAAGATCCTAATCAACACTGGTTCCTGTGTGAAGCCGTATGGAACATTAAGAATGTCATAGATGAAGCTATCAAAAGAACCCAGTTTAGTACCACTCTAAGGGATCGTGCACTAAGTTGGTACATGAAGCTTGTCTAAGGACTTGCACAACCTAAGCCACTGAATGAGATCAA
>JZKD02S1753272.1:91177-112110 GCA_000966675.3 Picea glauca
GTTGTGCTGGTCTTGATAATTCACCACATGTCTATTCCAAGAGGTTTCATCTCATTATGCTTCAAAAATTCCTGATCTGGGTGAAATTTCGAAAATTCTGGTTAAAACAGGCTTTTGGTGGTTGACTGGAAAGATTCTGTGCGAATTTTAATGAACAGTCGTCCTGTTCGCCTAAACCACCGAAAGTCATAATTTCCAGCAAAAATTGCCTTTGGTGAAAATCAATTTTCTCAGTCGTGGAATGTCTGTTTTACACGTTCAAATAGTCGATTTTTAAATACAGATCATAAGATTTCCAATGATGCAATCAGATTTGGATTTGGAGCTAGGGAAGATAGAAATTTTTTTCCTACAAGATTAGGCATCTTTCCTTCAAAAATGCTGGTGCATTTTTGAGAGTTAACAACTGGAACTGAGCCTCCTGGAGGAAAGGGAAAAAACAGAGGATTTGGACAAAAATCTATCGAGCTTGGGGGAACACAGGTTTCTCTTTCTACTAAATTAGTAACTCTAACAAGAGGAGGAGTGCTAAATCCCAGGGTAGGAAAATATTTTGAGGCATTGGGTCTAAACCATGGTATAATTTCAGGGGAGAGTTGAGTGACAAGGATTTATCCCTCCAATCCTAGACTAGGAGGGGAAAACTCAACAGGAACACTCCAAAAATTCAAAGTTTGGGAAACTCCAACAAAAGGCATAATGGAAGGTTGAAAAGAAGAAATTGGAGTTCCTATAGGATAATGAAAATCATCAGAAATATCTGGTTCAGCAGTAGAAGTACCTTCATGAAGGGCCTTTCTCTTTCTGATAATTTTCTCTGGGTCAAATTTAGGTGTTACCAAAAGTAGTTGTGGAGTAGACCTTGTGTGTCTGCCTCTAGAAGCCACAACTGAAACAATGGAGTCACCAATAGATCTGCATCAATGGAGTCACCACAGTGGATTCGCCAGGTGCACAAATGCAATATTGAGGTACTAGGTTCTGATGCACCTTAAAAACCAGTAAGATATGTCATTTAATCCCAAGGAAAATATTCAATCCGTCCCTGGCAATGACACCAAAAATGCTATCACTATAATTCACCTCCGGATTGCGGCAAAGTTAGGCCCAATACCCATCAATTTTATACATCACAACAAATAAATAAAGGTCTTCAAATGGGCACAGAACCAAGAGAATATTTCTTTAACTCAAAATCTTAGACCATGCAATGCCTAGGTAAGTGAGGTATCAATATGACTTCAGTCGTTAATTCGCAATAAAAGGGTGGGTAGGGGGAAGAACTGGTGAGCAGATGTAAGAGCCTTCTATGGACATCTGGTCTTCTAGCAGCCTAAGGAAGAAAAGCTTCAAGAATGATATCCTCTTGGACCCAAAGCTTCAGACATTAAGAGTTGTCTAAACGACACAGTTACAATGGCACGATGATCAAACCTACATCACAATGCTACTGTAACAGCTCGACTGGATTTTCCATGCCCAAGCTACTCAACATAAGAGGGGAAAAGATAACATAGGAAACTGATTAAAACTGGTGAAAATATTGCAGTGATCAAACCTAAATCACAACCCTCGAATGGATCCTCCAATTCCAAGTGTCTTAACACAATGTTTACAGAGAGATGGAAAGAAACTGACTTTCATTAAACAAGAAGTCTCAAATACAGAAACATAACCAGAGGAACCAATGCTTCATCAAAACATTACAATATGGGATCCTATCTTGACCATCGACATTAAAAAATATCAAAACTGAGTATTTATACTCAAAACGAAATCACGGAAGCATATTCAAGCAGATGCATTGAAGGCATTACATCTGCATGCTTCCTGATAGACTTTGCCTCCAGTCTTTGTTCATATGTGAACCTTTGTCATACGCAAATGAGCCTCATAAAAAAATGGTTGATGAGTCGAATAAATGACAGTCATTTCCTATGCTTTCTATTTATGGTAGAAATGACGTTAAACCACCACCAACCAACCTCAATAACTACTTCATCGGGATCAATGACTACTCAAGTGAACTATGTACCTGTGGGGCTTGATGGCCTCTGTATTCTTCCATTTGGTCCTAAGCTGGATGCTAGTGAGAGGGCATGACAACAAATGTGGATGATGATGATGTGACTGCGGGCTTGGTATAGAATAGCTGATGAAAACTGTCTAGGTGGATAGGTGTGGATGGGAAGAGGAGACTGAGGATCGCATGGGAGGCCACCTAAGTGGGATATGAGGTGTAATGGTATGGGGATGATGTGGAACGAGATAAAATAGGTGGCAGGAGACGGGAAGGGGAAAAGTGTCGATGGGACAGTGAGTGGACGACAAGTGGAGGGAGTGGCAGTGATGAGGGGTGACCACTTGTCAGCCTGGGATAGGATGCTAGATTCACATGCACATATCGAGGCTGCGAAAACTGGTTTGAAAATTCCCCTCTTTTGTTCTTGATGTGTGTCTTTGGATGACACATAGCACCTCCAAAAACCATGGTTGTTTCCCTGGCACGCTCTACCCTTTTTATCCTGTGTGCATGTTGAAGTCTCGATATGATCGATGACTATCGATCTGAGGCGCACCAATTGTGACTGCCCAGATTTACGTGCGTTTTATCAAATCTTGCCAAAAGGTCACATCGCGCCTTCAACTTAGAATATAAGTTGATTTGTGGGTTTTTTTCCCATTTTCTTTGATTCCTTCTCCGAGGGGAAAACTTCTTAGGAAAACACCCCCCCTACAAATAAATGTGATAACAATGTCTATTCTTCGAACTATAGAACTAAAAACATTATTTTGTATATAATAAAAAAAACTTTATATGTCATCATGTTATTGGAGAATAGATTCAAAGTCTTATTTCTAGTTTCACTATTCCCAATGCACTTTAATTCATGAAGATCTTAGATTAACACACATATATTTTCTTATGCATTGCTCAAAGGTTGATTAATGCTAGCATTAGTTTGAATGTTTTCCTTATCATTTTCTGCTAGCTAAATTTATCCTAAATTTCATTAATTATAAAGCGATATCCACCTTCTATAGTTTCACTGTACAATTGTAGTTTGGATGCATGATCCCTTGGCATGTGCTATGGATGCTCCATCCACCTATAATTTTGATGCATGATCCTTTGAGCTATTAAGGAAAAAGGAGAAACCAAGAAGTGGAAGCATGGAAGCATGTCCTCTGCAACTGGAAGCCTTTTCCGCATCCCCTTCCTGTCCTGGCTATTGTAGGGTGAACTCTACTTTCTCTTGCCTCTCTTGGCTCTCCAGTCTGACCAAAATTTGGTGGCCTTGGACGCAAGAATGTAGGTCACTGCCAAAAATATTAGAAATGCAAGTTTCTCGTATTGTAGAAGGGTAGAGTTGTCATCTTCGGCCTGAGAATCGTCCTGCAAGCTCTTGATATTTGTTGAATTTATGCAAGAAACGAACCGTGGCAAAGAAATGCTAAACCATAAGGTTTAATGATTCATTCCAGGATGACGATGGATTTTCGGACAAGCTATTTCAATTAATTATCCACCCATAAATTACCTCACAGACGTCATAGACACATCTCTCTTCTCATCTCAGACAACGATGAAAACAAAGGTATAACCTAGAAGAAAACAAACTACTAAAATGTGGCACCTACAATTCCATGAATGGATGAAGAAAGCGTTGATCCTATTTAACATTTGAAAACCCGTTTGTTGTAAATCGATCATCAGGAGGAGCAACGGATCTCCACGTCTTTCCAGTTGCCAATTTCAAACAACCCAAACTATAAGTGACGTTGTAAAAATTGTTTGGCCATGATGCTTACATTTTTGGATTATTGTTTTCAGTGATAGAAATGGCCCTAGCTCCAACATTGAATTGATGAGCCTGAGGTCCCTTACACATTAGCTTGTTGGAGGTATCTTCCATATCGTCTGCATTATTTTGATTTTCAGGGAGGATTACTTGAGAATTGGAAAGCACTTCCGTGTAATTTTCTGGCAATGAGACCAACCCTGTTCAATATCATGATGGAATGAAAGCCTTTCTATTGTAGGGTGGAAATCCTTTGGAGCAACTTGGTTTGTAAATGATATTGGAGTTATACGTATCAGAGTATTTAAAAATCATTTGATAAAGACATTTTTTGTCTGGACCTACTGTAATTTATGTACTGTGTCTTTTTTTTCCTTACCTCATTCGAGTAAGTTGTAGAGGGATTCTTGTTTTGGAATTTTGTTTGAATTGCGGGCATGTGTGAAAATTTCAGACTACATCAACAAAATTATAACTATTTATATAGCGAAAATTATTCCAAAGATTCTATCCAGGCTCCAATGCTCAACTACTTTGTTTAGCCCTGCACTCCGGGCTTATCTTTTGACAAGAACATGGAAAAACAACCAGTAAGGCTTAACACAATAATATAAAATGTTCAGAGATGGAGGAGACATAGAAGAATGAGGTAGAATGGATGTTCCTGGTTTGCAGGGGGTGGATTGGGGCCAGGAGGATGCCACTGATGCATAGGGAGAGAACAATGATGCCAGAAATATCGTGAAGGCCGAAATTCTCTACAAGTAGAGCACACTAGGTAGAAAATGAGGTGGGCTGAGTTCGGGGGCTACTCTTAACTCCATGAGAGCCTGAAATGACCCTTGCAAATTCCATTGAAGTCTGACAAGACCTGTGCAACCTCCTAGTATCAAATGCCTAGTTGGTTCGCTCGCCCAAGAGCCCAACTAGGCGCACTAACATAACTCCCCTCATGGTGTGAGCCATGGGGGAGTAAATGTGTAGGAGGTGGTGGTCGAGGTTAATAACTCCCCAGACTGCCCTGATCCAGTTTTCCACCGCTTCTCTCCAGGTGGCACCATATCTGGGTGAGGGTAGTCCCTTTAGGTTAGCTCCGTGCAATGAGTCCATAGTATCAATTTTCAGGTTCGGCTGGAATTTGTGAGAGTGATCTGCTTCTCGAGACCAACTCCTGCATTGGCTAGTCTGTCCTCTACCTTATTTTCAACATGCTTATATGAGAGGTATTGATAGTGAGAGAGGGTCTGAGGAGTGATTAGAAGCTATGGAGGGGACCCAATAGGAACCAACTTGGATTAATCTTTTCCATATTTCTTTCATTGAGGATTTTATATGCCAACTCAATTATGACTTTGGTGTCTCCTTCTATGATCAGATAGGTAAGGTTGTGGTCAACGCCAATTTTACTCCTTTAATTAGACCCCATATTTTTGCTAAGTTGTTGGCGTCAAATCCCATATTTTCAGCTATAATATTGTGGATTTGGCCTTTGTTGTTTCTTATAACTTCTATTGCACCTGAGGGGCCTATATTTCCTTTTGAAGCTCCATCAAAGTTGATTTTATGAAACCTGGGCGGAGGGGGAGACCAGACCAAGGGACTGAAGGTTGAGGCTATGAAGGGGGGATGTGGAGACAGAGTGGAGGGTGAGAGTGTAAATCCCCAAGAGTTGAGAATAGAGGTCTCTCCCGGGTCAGAGGGGAGGTCTTCTTTAGTCCATGGATGGAGCTGAAGGGTTTCTTGGAGATGCAAGAGAATGGTGGACCATATGTAGGTGGTTGAGGAGGAATGGGAGTGAAGAAATCTTTTGTTTCTTTCCTTCCAAAATTGCCAAACTATGAATCCTGGTAGGAGTTTCTAGGTTCTGTTCAAGAGTGGGATTTTGTAGGATCTTGATCCCCAACTTCTAACAATGTTTATGATGTTATATTTGACCCGATTTGTTCTTCCCATGAGTTGGGTGGCTTGGTTCCAGATTTCTTCACTGATAGTGCAATTGTTTAGGAGGTGCTCCATGGTTTTTGCTTGCTGGTGACAAAGATGACATATCGAGGGGCCGATAAAAACTCTTGTCTAGAGATTATCACAGGTTAATATTTTATTTTGTAGTAGGATCCAAAGGAACATTGAGATTTTAGGCCATAATTTTGATTTCCAAACTGTAGTCCAGATGGGGTCCTTCTGCAGAGTTTGAAATCTTTCCTATAGAATGTATCCTTCCTTGAGAGTGAAGTTTCCATGAGGTGAGTGCACCCATCGTAGAATATCTGGATCAGTTCTTATTCAAATTCTTCTTGGGGTGATTGCTTGCTTCCAGTGATGTAGGTCACATTCCTCTGCTACCTATAGTTTATGATGGGAAGATTTCTAGATTCTCCAGGGAGAGTAGATTAGGGAGTGTGCCCACATGTCAGCTACCTTGGAGGTGGCAAGATTTTGTATGTGATTTTCATAGGAGAGTAGGTTTTCTTTTGATTGGAGGGGTGGCAATTGCTGCCAGGAATCCGTCCAGAATAATGCACTCTGACCATTACAGATTTCCCCAAATGCATCTTCCTAAATAAGTGGCATGTTTTTCCAAGCCGTATTCTAGATGTTAGAGCCTTGAATTTTGTCATGCATCCTGATCAAGTGGGCTTGTTGAACATTTGGGGCATATTTATGTTTCTGGAGCTTGGCCCAAATTTTTGTTGGATTTTTTTATCCATCTCCACAAGATTTTGACTCCAATTGTATTATTGAGTTTTCCAGGGTCCCGGAGGCCTAGGTCGCCTAAGGATTTTGGTTTACAAACTTTGTCCCAAATGAACAGAGCCCATTTTTTGTCTGGGTTGTGGCCATGCCAGAGGAAGTTCCTCTGCAGATTTCTCATTTTATTTATGATAGATTGAGGGGTGGATAGAGATGAGAAGAGGTATTTCGGGATGGCTTGGAGGATAGTATTTAGGAGGGTCATTGTGGTTAGGATATTAAGGGAGTGGAAGGTCTAGGTGCTGAGACAGTTGGAAATGGAGAGGAGGAGGGAGCCCATGAGATATTTCAGGTTACCGAGTCAGAGAGAGGGAGGCCTAGATACTAAGTAGGTAAGGTGAAAATGCTAATGGTTAAAAGATGGGAGATATGTTTTTGGATGGCCACTAGCATGTTGAAGAAGAACAGTTGTGACTTTGTCAGGTTGAAGGTTGTTCCTGAGGCTTCACTGAAGTCATTGAGGATGGAGCTAAGTTTTTTTTCTTCTTGAGCAGTGGGGGTGTTCAAGAGCATTGTATCATCAACAAATTGACTATGTGAGGATGCAGGTTGGAGCCCATGGAGGGGAAGGCCTTTCAGGGATCCATTTTGGATGGAGGCCTTTATATAGAGTCCCATTCCTTTCTCCATTATGACAAAGAGGAATGGGGAGAGAGGGTCACCTTGCCTTATTCCATGAGAAGGAGAGAAGGGTTGAGAGGGGGTCCCATTGACCATGATTGAGAAGAAGGTTGAGGAGACAAGGTTCATGATACATGCTATACAGTTGGTGTTGAAGCTGAAGCCTGTTAAGACAACTCTCATGTAGTGCCATCTTAATTTGTCAAAAGATTTTGAAAGATCAAGATTTAGAAGCATACCTGGAGTGCGTGTGATTTTGAGTGAGTGGATGACTTAGTGAATGAGAATGAATTTGTCCATGATTTTCCTTCATTCAACGTACCCCTATTTCTCCTTTGAAACGATGAAGGGGAGGATTGGTTTGAGTCTTAGAGATATGACTTTGGAAATGATTTTGTAGATCACATTACAGAGCACTATGGGTCTAAAATTCTTCGAATTAGTAACCCTCCCTTCTTTAGGTATTAAGGTGAGGAAGGTGGTGTTGAGGGCTGGGAGAACTTTGTCGGAGTTGTGAGATTATTCTACCATTTTCCACACTTCTTCCCTTAACATTGACCATCATGAGTGGAAGAATTCCATTGTGAAGCCATCTGGGCCTGGATATTTGCATGTGGGTAAGTCTTGTATGGCCTAATCAACTTCTTCTTGAGTTATGGCTATCATGAGGGCTTCATTTTGTTCCTCGGTGATGAGGGTCAGGATATTTTGAGTCACTCTTTTAATTGTAGAAGTGCGTTCCCCTGGGGGTTCTGAGAGGAGATCTTTGTATAAGCACGTGAGCTCCTGCATAATATCCTGATGGGAAAGCAGGGGTGGTTCCCTACGTGTTTTATAGCTTTGTGATGTGATTGATGAAGCATCTATGAATCATGGAATGGTGGAATAATTTAGTGTTTTTTACTCCCTCTTTGAGCCACTGAACATGATATTTTTTTCTCCGGAGAACTTCTTCTTGTTTGAACCTCTCTTCCAGTTGTTGTTTGATGTGCTTATCCTCCTTTTGCTGGGTTGGAGTGTGCCCAGTTTGGATGACGTGTGCCTACAAGGATTCTAGTTTATGTTCCAACAGTTTTCTTTCCTGGAAGATGTTCCTGAAGACTTCCTTGTTCCACTTTCACACTTGTTGTTTGAAGTATTTGAGCTTCTGCTGGAAGAAGTACATTTTGGTGCCCTTATGGATTTCCACAGTGCTCCACTAGTGCTGAGCCATCTCTTGGAAGTTTGGGTGGGAAAGCCAGAATTTCTCAAATATGAAGGGTTTGAGATTAGGTGTGGAAATTGTGTCAACCCAGAGCTGAACCTTCCAATGGTCTGAGCCTACTTTGTGGAGGATGCTGGAATCTTCTAGAGGGCCTTCTAAGAGGAGGGTTTATGAGATAAGGAAACGATCTAGTCGACAAGTGATTTTTTTATGCCCTGATCTCTTGTTGGTCCAGGTAAAGGTACCATTTCCATTCTTGATATCAACAAGTTTGTGTTTCTCTAAGAGTTCCTNTCCTGCATTGGCTAGTCTGTCCTCTACCTTATTTTCAACATGCTTATATGAGAGGTATTGATAGTGAGAGAGGGTCTGAGGAGTGATTAGAAGCTATGGAGGGGACCCAATAGGAACCAACTTGGATTAATCTTTTCCATATTTCTTTCATTGAGGATTTTATATGCCAACTCAATTATGACTTTGGTGTCTCCTTCTATGATCAGATAGGTAAGGTTGTGGTCAACGCCAATTTTACTCCTTTAATTAGACCCCATATTTTTGCTAAGTTGTTGGCGTCAAATCCCATATTTTCAGCTATAATATTGTGGATTTGGCCTTTGTTGTTTCTTATAACTTCTATTGCACCTGAGGGGCCTATATTTCCTTTTGAAGCTCCATCAAAGTTGATTTTATGAAACCTGGGCGGAGGGGGAGACCAGACCAAGGGACTGAAGGTTGAGGCTATGAAGGGGGGATGTGGAGACAGAGTGGAGGGTGAGAGTGTAAATCCCCAAGAGTTGAGAATAGAGGTCTCTCCCGGGTCAGAGGGGAGGTCTTCTTTAGTCCATGGATGGAGCTGAAGGGTTTCTTGGAGATGCAAGAGAATGGTGGACCATATGTAGGTGGTTGAGGAGGAATGGGAGTGAAGAAATCTTTTGTTTCTTTCCTTCCAAAATTGCCAAACTATGAATCCTGGTAGGAGTTTCTAGGTTCTGTTCAAGAGTGGGATTTTGTAGGATCTTGATCCCCAACTTCTAACAATGTTTATGATGTTATATTTGACCCGATTTGTTCTTCCCATGAGTTGGGTGGCTTGGTTCCAGATTTCTTCACTGATAGTGCAATTGTTTAGGAGGTGCTCCATGGTTTTTGCTTGCTGGTGACAAAGATGACATATCGAGGGGCCGATAAAAACTCTTGTCTAGAGATTATCACAGGTTAATATTTTATTTTGTAGTAGGATCCAAAGGAACATTGAGATTTTAGGCCATAATTTTGATTTCCAAACTGTAGTCCAGATGGGGTCCTTCTGCAGAGTTTGAAATCTTTCCTATAGAATGTATCCTTCCTTGAGAGTGAAGTTTCCATGAGGTGAGTGCACCCATCGTAGAATATCTGGATCAGTTCTTATTCAAATTCTTCTTGGGGTGATTGCTTGCTTCCAGTGATGTAGGTCACATTCCTCTGCTACCTATAGTTTATGATGGGAAGATTTCTAGATTCTCCAGGGAGAGTAGATTAGGGAGTGTGCCCACATGTCAGCTACCTTGGAGGTGGCAAGATTTTGTATGTGATTTTCATAGGAGAGTAGGTTTTCTTTTGATTGGAGGGGTGGCAATTGCTGCCAGGAATCCGTCCAGAATAATGCACTCTGACCATTACAGATTTCCCCAAATGCATCTTCCTAAATAAGTGGCATGTTTTTCCAAGCCGTATTCTAGATGTTAGAGCCTTGAATTTTGTCATGCATCCTGATCAAGTGGGCTTGTTGAACATTTGGGGCATATTTATGTTTCTGGAGCTTGGCCCAAATTTTTGTTGGATTTTTTTATCCATCTCCACAAGATTTTGACTCCAATTGTATTATTGAGTTTTCCAGGGTCCCGGAGGCCTAGGTTGCCTAAGGATTTTGGTTTACAAACTTTGTCCCAAATGAACAAAGCCCATTTTTTGTCTGGGTTGTGGCCATGCTAGAGGAAGTTCCTCTGCAGATTTCTCATTTTCTTTATGATAGATTGAGGGGTGGATAGATATGAGAAGAGGTATTTTGGGATGGCTTGGAGGATAGTCTTTAGGAGGGTCATTGTGGTTAGGATATTAAGGGAGTGGAAGGTCTAGGTGCTGAGACAGTTGGAAATGGAGAGGAGGAGGGAGCCCATGAGATATTTCAGGCTACCGAGTCAGAGAGAGGGAGGCCTAGATACTAAGTAGGTAAGGTGAAAACGCTAATGGTTAAAAGATGGGAGATATGTTGTTGGATGGCCACTAGCATGTTGAAGAAGAACAATTGCGACTTTGTCAGGTTGAAGGTTGTTCCTGAGGCTTCACTGAAGTCATTGAGGATGGAGCTAAGTTGTTTTTCTTCTTGAGTAGTGGGGGTGTTCAAGAGCATTGTATCATCAACAAATTGACTATGTGAGGATGCAGGTTGGAGCCCATGGAGGGGGAGGCCTTTCAGGGATCCATTTTGGATGGAGGCCTTTATATAGAGTCCCAGTCCTTTCGCCATTATGACAAAGAGGAATGGGGAGAGAGGGTCGCCTTGCCTTATTCCNCATATTTATGTTTCTGGAGCTTGGCCCAAATTTTTGTTGGATTTTTTTATCCATCTCCACAAGATTTTGACTCCAATTGTATTATTGAGTTTTCCAGGGTCCCGGAGGCCTAGGTCGCCTAAGGATTTTGGTTTACAAACTTTGTCCCAAATGAACAGAGCCCATTTTTTGTCTGGGTTGTGGCCATGCCAGAGGAAGTTCCTCTGCAGATTTCTCATTTTATTTATGATAGATTGAGGGGTGGATAGAGATGAGAAGAGGTATTTCGGGATGGCTTGGAGGATAGTATTTAGGAGGGTCATTGTGGTTAGGATATTAAGGGAGTGGAAGGTCTAGGTGCTGAGACAGTTGGAAATGGAGAGGAGGAGGGAGCCCATGAGATATTTCAGGTTACCGAGTCAGAGAGAGGGAGGCCTAGATACTAAGTAGGTAAGGTGAAAATGCTAATGGTTAAAAGATGGGAGATATGTTTTTGGATGGCCACTAGCATGTTGAAGAAGAACAGTTGTGACTTTGTCAGGTTGAAGGTTGTTCCTGAGGCTTCACTGAAGTCATTGAGGATGGAGCTAAGTTTTTTTTCTTCTTGAGCAGTGGGGGTGTTCAAGAGCATTGTATCATCAACAAATTGACTATGTGAGGATGCAGGTTGGAGCCCATGGAGGGGAAGGCCTTTCAGGGATCCATTTTGGATGGAGGCCTTTATATAGAGTCCCATTCCTTTCTCCATTATGACAAAGAGGAATGGGGAGAGAGGGTCACCTTGCCTTATTCCATGAGAAGGAGAGAAGGGTTGAGAGGGGGTCCCATTGACCATGATTGAGAAGAAGGTTGAGGAGACAAGGTTCATGATACATGCTATACAGTTGGTGTTGAAGCTGAAGCCTGTTAAGACAACTCTCATGTAGTGCCATCTTAATTTGTCAAAAGATTTTGAAAGATCAAGATTTAGAAGCATACCTGGAGTGCGTGTGATTTTGAGTGAGTGGATGACTTAGTGAATGAGAATGAATTTGTCCATGATTTTCCTTCATTCAACGTACCCCTATTTCTCCTTTGAAACGATGAAGGGGAGGATTGGTTTGAGTCTTAGAGATATGACTTTGGAAATGATTTTGTAGATCACATTACAGAGCACTATGGGTCTAAAATTCTTCGAATTAGTAACCCTCCCTTCTTTAGGTATTAAGGTGAGGAAGGTGGTGTTGAGGGCTGGGAGAACTTTGTCGGAGTTGTGAGATTATTCTACCATTTTCCACACTTCTTCCCTTAACATTGACCATCATGAGTGGAAGAATTCCATTGTGAAGCCATCTGGGCCTGGATATTTGCATGTGGGTAAGTCTTGTATGGCCTAATCAACTTCTTCTTGAGTTATGGCTATCATGAGGGCTTCATTTTGTTCCTCGGTGATGAGGGTCAGGATATTTTGAGTCACTCTTTTAATTGTAGAAGTGCGTTCCCCTGGGGGTTCTGAGAGGAGATCTTTGTATAAGCACGTGAGCTCCTGCATAATATCCTGATGGGAAAGCAGGGGTGGTTCCCTACGTGTTTTATAGCTTTGTGATGTGATTGATGAAGCATCTATGAATCATGGAATGGTGGAATAATTTAGTGTTTTTTACTCCCTCTTTGAGCCACTGAACATGATATTTTTTTCTCCGGAGAACTTCTTCTTGTTTGAACCTCTCTTCCAGTTGTTGTTTGATGTGCTTATCCTCCTTTTGCTGGGTTGGAGTGTGCCCAGTTTGGATGACGTGTGCCTACAAGGATTCTAGTTTATGTTCCAACAGTTTTCTTTCCTGGAAGATGTTCCTGAAGACTTCCTTGTTCCACTTTCACACTTGTTGTTTGAAGTATTTGAGCTTCTGCTGGAAGAAGTACATTTTGGTGCCCTTATGGATTTCCACAGTGCTCCACTAGTGCTGAGCCATCTCTTGGAAGTTTGGGTGGGAAAGCCAGAATTTCTCAAATATGAAGGGTTTGAGATTAGGTGTGGAAATTGTGTCAACCCAGAGCTGAACCTTCCAATGGTCTGAGCCTACTTTGTGGAGGATGCTGGAATCTTCTAGAGGGCCTTCTAAGAGGAGGGTTTATGAGATAAGGAAACGATCTAGTCGACAAGTGATTTTTTTATGCCCTGATCTCTTGTTGGTCCAGGTAAAGGTACCATTTCCATTCTTGATATCAACAAGTTTGTGTTTCTCTAAGAGTTCCTAGAACTTTAAACTGTCATGTTCCAATCTTCCCCCTCCCCCTTTTTTCCTGCAGCGTGAGGATCATGTTGAAGTATCCTCCAACGATCCATATTTGGAGCTCGGCTATAGAGCCAATGTATGCTAGGTTCTGAAGAAAAAGGTCTTTGTCTTGATTGTTTTGCAGTCCATAGGCATTGGTGATCAATCCATCCTTGTCCAAGCAAATGGATCGGTAGTGAGCTGTGAGAGTTCCTGAAGTAGAAAAACCTTGGTCTAGAATAACTGTGGCCGGATTCCATAGAATGGCTAGGTCGCCTGCAACACCTTTCGATTCTGTGTGGTATGAGTTGCAAGTGCGCCAACATCTTTTGAAAATTTATTCCACATTTTTCCCCATGAATTTTGTTTCTTGAAGAAGGAGAATGTTAGGGTCTTCCATTTTGATGCAGTTTTAGAGAATCCTTTGCTTGGATCTTCCATTTAGGCCTCTAATGTTCTAGGTGAGGATCTTCATAATTAATAGTTGGATGGGTGGGAAAAGGAGCTATCTGAGAGATTGTATATCTATCTCGAGTTGATAATGTAGTTGTCGGGCTCCTTTATGAGCTGATGCATCGATTTTCTTCCACACCTCTTATTCTCCTTTGGATGTCTTCTTTGGTCTGAGTTTGGTTCTACCTTGATGCCTAGCCTTGATGTGGCCCCTATTGATGAGTCTACAAATACCTTATGGACCTTCCTGAGATGGTCTTCTGGTAAGGTTTGTAGGTCCTTCTTATTGAGTTCTTCTTCAAGCCTATCTAGGTCTATTTTTGCTAGGTCTTGTCCATCCATTTCCATGACTATATCCTCTTCATTTTCCAGTTCTTTTCTCGTGTCTGGAAAGTTCTGTGGGTCAGCTGGGATACTCGGGATCGGGTGCCCTTGAAGCTGCTGTTCTTCCTTGTTGTTGATGTGTTCTTTCCCCTCCACCTTGTGGGGGTTCTCCACCTCTTCTGTCTCTGGGAGGTTATTTAGGGATTCGAAGGAGTTGGTGTTGGGGTTTCTCCTTCCATTGATGGTGGTAGGTTTCTTCTGCAATTGCCTTCTGCGATTATGTACCTAGGTAAATCCATCCTTTGGTTTTTCTTCTGCTATTTTCTTGGGTGGGTGAGGGTGTTGAGAGGGAAATCTCTGAAGAGATGTCCATGTTCATGGCACTTTCTACATCTAAAGGTTATGTGTTCATAATCTATGGTTTGGGCCCATTCCTCATTCTGGTATTCTAGGGTAACTGTACCTGGGAGGGATTTGGAAATATTCATGTAAACACGTATTATTGCATATGAGGTGTATTTTCTCTGTTTGGTGGCCTTTGAATACTTGACATGCTTTCCTAGAGTGTTATCGATTCCCATTAAGATTTCTTCTAACCAAAACTCTTGAGGCAAGGAGTAAAGGTGAATCCATACCAAAGCATAGGATTTTTTTTCCTTTTCTGGGCAGAAGCGGTCAATCCAGAAGTGCAGATAGAGACCAACAAAGTTATAAAAGTAGGGTCCTCCTTCAAAGATGCAGTCTTTGTCCTCCAAGTTGTAGAATATGACTATGAAGAACCCCTTGGAGCTCAGTTGGATCTCATAATCTGCCTTGGGATTCCACCACGCCTTGATCCAGTGAGCTAGGTATTTTTTTGAGGGCTAAAGGCCCAGGAACTTGCCTATGAGGGCATGGTCCCTCATGAACTAGGTATGCTCACCTATTATGTTGCTCTTTATGACATACCTGGGCACAATCGGGACTTGTGGGATACATTTTCCTGGTATCCAGGCCCAAGCTGCTTTTGGATGTGAGGATTCTCCATCCATGTCCATGCATGTGCTTCCATCAATATCTTCTTACAGGTATTGTTCACGTAGTTGTGGAGGTGGTCCAAAGGACAATCGGGGCACGTGGGAGTTCTCCGGGTCATTTGTTGTGACATTGCGGTATGAGGGGGCCTTCACCCCCCCTTCTACGCTCATTCTGTTGAGACGGCCAGAGCTACAAAGCACATTGTGCTAGGCACGTATAGAGGAGGTCGACGGTGAGAAGGGAGGGGGGGTTTCTGAAGCATGAAACCCTAAACCTAGAATAGGTCACGAGCTATCCTGAATCTCTTTTTTTTTTTTCAAAATTTATAATATGTGTGAATCATACACATTTTAAAAGTTATAATAGAAAAAAAGTGGTTTTGTTACTTCTTTTTGACTTTGTTAATATATTATTTAAAAATTATAGAACACTTGTTTCTGTAATGCATTCAACCAAAAGGATGAAATGCTAATGCCAAATTTTCTTCAGTTTTTGGCATCTATGGAGGCATGTTTGAATTTTAAGTGTTTACCATAACATTTATTTTTGTCTTTTGATATGTGTGCCTGGAAATAAAGTTCACACTGTTAGTTATGTAAACAAGTGTTGGAAAGCGCTAAATCAATCACTTGCAAATGTCATAGTGACCATGAATGCTAAATGTAATGGTTTAGCGGACATTAATTTAATTTAGAGTTGAAAATGTGAATGTCATAAATTATGGGAATTTTTATTGATAAAAAATGAACCCAATAGTAATTTGGAAGACAATGTATAGTACATACGTAATCTGTGATTTTATGGAATACACATTGTGTGTAAACTTTCATTCTATAAAGCATATTGGTTTTTGGATGTTACAATAATATGATTAAAACTTGCATTCTATTAATTTGGAAGACTCTACCAACAAATCCTATCTACATGGATTTGGATGTGATTTNCATATTTATGTTTCTGGAGCTTGGCCCAAATTTTTGTTGGATTTTTTTATCCATCTCCACAAGATTTTGACTCCAATTGTATTATTGAGTTTTCCAGGGTCCCGGAGGCCTAGGTCGCCTAAGGATTTTGGTTTACAAACTTTGTCCCAAATGAACAGAGCCCATTTTTTGTCTGGGTTGTGGCCATGCCAGAGGAAGTTCCTCTGCAGATTTCTCATTTTATTTATGATAGATTGAGGGGTGGATAGAGATGAGAAGAGGTATTTCGGGATGGCTTGGAGGATAGTATTTAGGAGGGTCATTGTGGTTAGGATATTAAGGGAGTGGAAGGTCTAGGTGCTGAGACAGTTGGAAATGGAGAGGAGGAGGGAGCCCATGAGATATTTCAGGTTACCGAGTCAGAGAGAGGGAGGCCTAGATACTAAGTAGGTAAGGTGAAAATGCTAATGGTTAAAAGATGGGAGATATGTTTTTGGATGGCCACTAGCATGTTGAAGAAGAACAGTTGTGACTTTGTCAGGTTGAAGGTTGTTCCTGAGGCTTCACTGAAGTCATTGAGGATGGAGCTAAGTTTTTTTTCTTCTTGAGCAGTGGGGGTGTTCAAGAGCATTGTATCATCAACAAATTGACTATGTGAGGATGCAGGTTGGAGCCCATGGAGGGGAAGGCCTTTCAGGGATCCATTTTGGATGGAGGCCTTTATATAGAGTCCCATTCCTTTCTCCATTATGACAAAGAGGAATGGGGAGAGAGGGTCACCTTGCCTTATTCCATGAGAAGGAGAGAAGGGTTGAGAGGGGGTCCCATTGACCATGATTGAGAAGAAGGTTGAGGAGACAAGGTTCATGATACATGCTATACAGTTGGTGTTGAAGCTGAAGCCTGTTAAGACAACTCTCATGTAGTGCCATCTTAATTTGTCAAAAGATTTTGAAAGATCAAGATTTAGAAGCATACCTGGAGTGCGTGTGATTTTGAGTGAGTGGATGACTTAGTGAATGAGAATGAATTTGTCCATGATTTTCCTTCATTCAACGTACCCCTATTTCTCCTTTGAAACGATGAAGGGGAGGATTGGTTTGAGTCTTAGAGATATGACTTTGGAAATGATTTTGTAGATCACATTACAGAGCACTATGGGTCTAAAATTCTTCGAATTAGTAACCCTCCCTTCTTTAGGTATTAAGGTGAGGAAGGTGGTGTTGAGGGCTGGGAGAACTTTGTCGGAGTTGTGAGATTATTCTACCATTTTCCACACTTCTTCCCTTAACATTGACCATCATGAGTGGAAGAATTCCATTGTGAAGCCATCTGGGCCTGGATATTTGCATGTGGGTAAGTCTTGTATGGCCTAATCAACTTCTTCTTGAGTTATGGCTATCATGAGGGCTTCATTTTGTTCCTCGGTGATGAGGGTCAGGATATTTTGAGTCACTCTTTTAATTGTAGAAGTGCGTTCCCCTGGGGGTTCTGAGAGGAGATCTTTGTATAAGCACGTGAGCTCCTGCATAATATCCTGATGGGAAAGCAGGGGTGGTTCCCTACGTGTTTTATAGCTTTGTGATGTGATTGATGAAGCATCTATGAATCATGGAATGGTGGAATAATTTAGTGTTTTTTACTCCCTCTTTGAGCCACTGAACATGATATTTTTTTCTCCGGAGAACTTCTTCTTGTTTGAACCTCTCTTCCAGTTGTTGTTTGATGTGCTTATCCTCCTTTTGCTGGGTTGGAGTGTGCCCAGTTTGGATGACGTGTGCCTACAAGGATTCTAGTTTATGTTCCAACAGTTTTCTTTCCTGGAAGATGTTCCTGAAGACTTCCTTGTTCCACTTTCACACTTGTTGTTTGAAGTATTTGAGCTTCTGCTGGAAGAAGTACATTTTGGTGCCCTTATGGATTTCCACAGTGCTCCACTAGTGCTGAGCCATCTCTTGGAAGTTTGGGTGGGAAAGCCAGAATTTCTCAAATATGAAGGGTTTGAGATTAGGTGTGGAAATTGTGTCAACCCAGAGCTGAACCTTCCAATGGTCTGAGCCTACTTTGTGGAGGATGCTGGAATCTTCTAGAGGGCCTTCTAAGAGGAGGGTTTATGAGATAAGGAAACGATCTAGTCGACAAGTGATTTTTTTATGCCCTGATCTCTTGTTGGTCCAGGTAAAGGTACCATTTCCATTCTTGATATCAACAAGTTTGTGTTTCTCTAAGAGTTCCTGGAACTTTAAACTGTCATGTTCCAATCTTCCCCCTCCCCCTTTTTTCCTACAGCGTGAGGATCATGTTGAAGTATCCTCAAACGATCCATATTTGGAGCTCGGCTATAGAGCCAATGTATGCTAGGTTCTGAAGAAAAAGGTCTTTGTCTTGATTGTTTTGCGGTCCATAGGCATTGGTGATCAATCCATCCTTGTCCAAGAAAATGGATCGGTAGTGAGCTGTGAGAGTTCCTGAAGTAGAAAAACCTTGGTCTAGAATAACTGTGGACGGATTCCATAGAATGGCTAGGTCGCCTGCAACACCTTTCGATTCTGTGTGGTATGAGTTGCAAGTGCGCCAACATCTTTTGAAAATTTCTTCCACATTTTTCCCCATGAATTTTGTTTCTTGAAGAAGGAGAATGTTAGGGTCTTCCATTTTGATGCAGTTTTAGAGAATCCTTTACTTGGATCTTCCATTTAGGCCTCTGATTTTCTAGGTGAGGATCTTCATAATTAATAGTTGGATGGGTGGGAAAAGGAGCTATCTGAGAGATTGTATATCTATCTCGAGTTGATAATGTAGTTGTCGGGATCCTTTATGAGCTGATGCATCGATTTTCTTCCACACCTCTTATTCTCCTTTGGATGTCTTCTTTGGTCTGAGTTTGGTTCTACCTTGATGCCTAGCCTTGATGTGGCCTCTATTGATGAGTCTACAAATACCTTATGGACCTTCCTGAGATGGTCTTCTGGTAAGGTTTGTAGGTCCTTCTTATTGAGTTCTTCTTCAAGCCTATCTAGGTCTATTTTTGCTAGGTCTTGTCCATCCATTTCCATGACTATATCCTCTTCATTTTCCAGTTCTTTTCTCGTGTCTGGAAAGTTCTGTGGGTCAGCTGGGATACTCGGGATCGGGTGCCCTTGAAGCTGCTGTTCTTCCTTGTTGTTGATGTGTTCTTTCCCCTCCACCTTGTGGGGGTTCTCCACCTCTTCTGTCTCTGGGAGGTTATTTAGGGATTCGAAGGAGTTGGTGTTGGGGTTTCTCCTTCCATTGATGGTGGTAGGTTTCTTCTGCAATTGCCTTCTGCGATTATGTACCTAGGTAAATCCATCCTTTGGTTTTTCTTCTGCTATTTTCTTGGGTGGGTGAGGGTGTTGAGAGGGAAATCTCTGAAGAGATGTCCATGTTCATGGCACTTTCTACATCTAAAGGTTATGTGTTCATAATCTATGGTTTGGGCCCATTCCTCATTCTGGTATTCTAGGGTAACTGTACCTGGGAGGGATTTGGAAATATTCATGTAAACACGTATTATTGCATATGAGGTGTATTTTCTCTGTTTGGTGGCCTTTGAATACTTGACATGCTTTCCTAGAGTGTTATCGATTCCCATTAAGATTTCTTCTAACCAAAACTCTTGAGGCAAGGAGTAAAGGTGAATCCATACCAAAGCATAGGATTTTTTTTCCTTTTCTGGGCAGAAGCGGTCAATCCAGAAGTGCAGATAGAGACCAACAAAGTTATAAAAGTAGGGTCCTCCTTCAAAGATGCAGTCTTTGTCCTCCAAGTTGTAGAATATGACTATGAAGAACCCCTTGGAGCTCAGTTGGATCTCATAATCTGCCTTGGGATTCCACCACGCCTTGATCCAGTGAGCTAGGTATTTTTTTGAGGGCTAAAGGCCCAGGAACTTGCCTATGAGGGCATGGTCCCTCATGAACTAGGTATGCTCACCTATTATGTTGCTCTTTATGACATACCTGGGCACAATCGGGACTTGTGGGATACATTTTCCTGGTATCCAGGCCCAAGCTGCTTTTGGATGTGAGGATTCTCCATCCATGTCCATGCATGTGCTTCCATCAATATCTTCTTACAGGTATTGTTCACGTAGTTGTGGAGGTGGTCCAAAGGACAATCGGGGCACGTGGGAGTTCTCCGGGTCATTTGTTGTGACATTGCGGTATGAGGGGGCCTTCACCCCCCCTTCTACGCTCATTCTGTTGAGACGGCCAGAGCTACAAAGCACATTGTGCTAGGCACGTATAGAGGAGGTCGACGGTGAGAAGGGAGGGGGGGTTTCTGAAGCATGAAACCCTAAACCTAGAATAGGTCACGAGCTATCCTGAATCTCTTTTTTTTTTTTCAAAATTTATAATATGTGTGAATCATACACATTTTAAAAGTTATAATAGAAAAAAAGTGGTTTTGTTACTTCTTTTTGACTTTGTTAATATATTATTTAAAAATTATAGAACACTTGTTTCTGTAATGCATTCAACCAAAAGGATGAAATGCTAATGCCAAATTTTCTTCAGTTTTTGGCATCTATGGAGGCATGTTTGAATTTTAAGTGTTTACCATAACATTTATTTTTGTCTTTTGATATGTGTGCCTGGAAATAAAGTTCACACTGTTAGTTATGTAAACAAGTGTTGGAAAGCGCTAAATCAATCACTTGCAAATGTCATAGTGACCATGAATGCTAAATGTAATGGTTTAGCGGACATTAATTTAATTTAGAGTTGAAAATGTGAATGTCATAAATTATGGGAATTTTTATTGATAAAAAATGAACCCAATAGTAATTTGGAAGACAATGTATAGTACATACGTAATCTGTGATTTTATGGAATACACATTGTGTGTAAACTTTCATTCTATAAAGCATATTGGTTTTTGGATGTTACAATAATATGATTAAAACTTGCATTCTATTAATTTGGAAGACTCTACCAACAAATCCTATCTACATGGATTTGGATGTGATTTGACACCATGCAACTTGGTTAACCTTAACTTTAACATCGTGTTTTGTGGAATTCATCTTT
>JZKD02S1753283.1:22030-57560 GCA_000966675.3 Picea glauca
GTGTTTTGATCAGTACTAGTAGTTGTATATTTATATGGAAAGACTACGTATGGTTTATGTCCTCATGAATTCGTTATTTGTGTGCGTACTGTTCCAATTCAGACTTCACGCCTGGTTCTCGAGAGGACGACATCCTTATATACCTCAGGTAGTACCCTGAGTAACTCTCCCCATAGAATTACCTTCCTTGAAAAGCCCATCAAGAACCGGGAAGGTGGTTGTGAAGGTGTAAGGCCTTAGTAACCTTGCATAAGGAGGAACGATCCTCTTGAAAACCGAGATGACAACATAAGGATGAAATAACGAATCGACGGATGACATCCCGTCGGGAGATCTGTGGTCACTCAGGACCGTCAGATCGGAGGAAGGAGCTGGAAAGTTAAGTACCTTAACCTTATAAGTATTAATCGACGGACGAGATTTCGTCGAGGAATCTGCGGTCACCCACGACCGTTAGATTAATAGGAGAAAGTAGGGCGTTAAATGCCTTACCACTTGGTTTTCCGGTGTCTTCGTGGGTAGCGAAGAGTTTAGGACCGTAGATCCCCAAGGTTCATGAGAGTATCTGGACCATGGATCTTTTCCACACCCAGGGAGTCGTGGAAGAATACATGGGTAGGAACCATTATGAGCCGTCAGATATCGGCTGAAAAACCCGACAGCCGTTGGATCTGTCAGGAGTTACCCGAAGGTTAAGACTCCAATGTATTAGGGGTGAAAACCCTGGGACAGATTTGAGYCGTCCGATTGACGGAGGCCACGTGTCGTGAGATCTCCCATTTTGGGAAATCAAGATTCGCGGAATCGAGATTCTCGTTGACAAGAGTTTGGGATTTTCCATGGTGAAAACCCCGAGATGGATCTGAGCCGTCCGATTGACGGAGGCCACGTGTCGTGAGATCTCCCATTTCGGGAAATCGAGAATCATGGAATCGAGATTCCTGTTGACAAGAGTTCAGGATTTTCCATGGTGAAAACCCCAGGACGGATCTGAGCCCTCTGATTGACGGAGGCCACGCGTCGTGAGATCTCCCATTCTGGGGAATCGGAAATCGCGAGATCGGGAGTCCTGGCGACAAGGGATCGGGATTTTCCTGGGTGGAAACCCCGGAGCAGTTGTGGACCGTCCGATTTAAGGAGGTGATGTGTTGAGAGATTACCCGTTTCGGGGATCGGGGATTCGGGACTTTTGCTGACAAAAACTCGGGTTCTTTCCTTGACAAATCCCGATCCATAATGTCAAGACAATAGCATGTGGCTAAGTCCCGATGGATGGACAAGATTCCTTCGGGAAATCTCAAGGTCCGTAACGACCGTCCGATGTGAGGAAGAGATGTCAGTTTTACGCTAGGGCGCGAGCGTGCATTAGGGGAGGGATGATTTTAAGGATGAAAAATTATTTTAAAATATAGAAACCTTGGCGAATCTTTCTAATCCTTCATATGCCAACTATAAATGTTTGGCGATATTTTTGTAAAAATATCCAAATTTCTAAGAATTTTATATAGTTTTTATAAAATTTTGGCGATTTTTAAGGTAAAATGATTTTATCCTATAGAATTTGGGCTAATCATTTTTAAAATAGCGAATCTCGTTTTTGGAAAAACCATGTAAAATTAGCCCATGAGCGAATTTTAGCCCCTAAAATCATCTATGCATTAGGGTAAGTAGCGAACAAATCTGGATTGCCAGAGTCCACCCGCCCAGATCTACGGCTGAGGATGCATTCCAGACCCCCCTTGCCATTCGACCTTTAATGGGGGGGGGGGGTCCGGAATTGGACTCGCAACTCTCGAATGGTCGAGATTAATTCATCATGATCAACGACGCTTAGGCAGATTCCAGACCCCCCTTGCCATTATGCCTTTAATGGGGGGGGGTCCGGAATAGTGTGGCGTGTGAAGTGGGGCCCCTCCTGTCATGTCGACTACTGTGTCGCGTTTCCCTCTCTGCCACCTGTGTTCCACTTAACCGCGCAACGGGGCCGTTTCTCATTGGTTGTTCTCTAGCCCTGTTGGGATTTGTTCCTATTAGCCATTTGGTAACCCTGTAGGGATTCGCCCCCATTGGTCGATCGCTAGCCCTGTCGGGATTCGACGGTTGCCAAGTCAAACGACTCGATGTCACTGTAGCGTCGAGGTGTGAAATATGAAAGAGGTATTGCGTTTATTAGGACTATGATCATGACCCGCGACCACATGGGAGCGGGGAGAGAGAAAGGACCAGCTTATGCTGGTCCTCCATGGATGTTTAGGGCTTCTGATTCGGAAGAAGACCAGAAAAATCCAATTTAGGTAGTGGGTATGTGACATCGAGTTAGATCCTCGAGCATACTATGGACATGTAACAATAACAATTCAAGGCTAAGACAAGGACATTAACAAATTAAGTCATGAAATGGCCCAACTCCCAACCAGATGAGGGCCTCTTCGACATTCCGTCAATAGGGCCCACGCAATTGCCACAAATACAGAGACATTAACACCTTGTTAACCAATACGTGGGCAATACATCAGTATCTTCATGATCAGTACAATGTTAACTAAATTAGTGGATTCAAGAACAATAGCTTCTTGGCCAAAGGTAAGAAGCTTAAATGAGGGGGTATGAAGGAAGGAAAGGAAACAAAGTTGAGCTTGTTGGAATTATGACAACAATTAGTTATGGTTATAATACAAATTTACATATTGTAAATGTTTGGTAGTTTCTATAACAGAAGAAGTTCATAAACCAATGTAACCAAAGCAAGTTCTTGAACTGATGTAACTATCTAACCTATTTCGTATATATCCATGGAGCTTGGAGAAACATTTTGTAATGTAATAAGCCTATCTTGAATAATAAGACATATCGATACCCATACCTTGCCCCGTGGAGGTTTCCATGACACAATGTCAAGGTTTTACCACATAAATCTCGTGTGTTAATCTATGTGATTGTTTTATCTATGTTGCCATATTTCTTGCATTTAATTAATGTTTCGGGCTCTGAAAACCAACAAGCGATATGAGAGAAAAAGTTGAGTAAATTTGAATTGGTGGAAGAAGGTCTGAGTCAGTTTGTGAGAGATGGAAGAATTGAAACCTTGGCCGCCATTCGAAGAGATCCAAGTTTTAAAAAAAAACCACCTCCAAATTCAAAGAAACTGGAATATGTTTGGACGCTCAAGGTGTTCGCGTGCGAGAGAAGAGAAACCAAGTTGGGGGTTCGCCGAAGGCCATTTAGTTTTTCAATAAATGCAAGGGTGTGTGATTGGAGGAAAAGGAAGGTGTGAAATGAACCCTAGGAAGAACGTGCACTAAGGGGTTATTAACACCGTTGGATTTTCTGAAAATTTGATCTTGTTTTTTGTTGGTTTATGAAGGGCAGATTGTTTTTTGTGGGTCGCATGTTTGCAAGAAGAGGTCACATGATTGGTTGGGTTTTGTTTGTTTGTGGAGCAATCAAATTGCAAAGCTAGCATGATTACACAACAAGAGAAGACAACATTAACTGCAAGGGGGTGGTGTGAAATTCGTTTTGGAGAAAGAGATATATTTATATATTTTATATTTTTTAAATATATGTTCAAAAGAATTAAAAAAAAAAGGTAGTCTTGTGGAAGTTAGGGGGTTTGAAGTTGGTTACAGATTTTGAAGTGTTTTTTTATGGAACCAAAGCATATATATTTTTATGGTGGGTGGAGTATTTAAAATTTTATGTAAAATCAAATTGATTTTTGAAGTAAATAATAAAAAAAAAAAATGATTTTTGGTGTAAATATTAAAAAAAAAAATCAAATTGATATTGGCGGAGGGAGTACGTGTGTAAATAATTAATGGCAAAGATAACAAGTGCTAAATTCAATATTGAAAAATTTAATGGTAAAAATAATTTTGAATTGTGGAAACTTGAAATGCGAGATTTGTTAGTACGACAAGGGTTGCATAAGGCTTTAGATGGCAGGAGGAAAAAACCCGCATCTATGATCAATGGAGAGTGGGAAAACATGGATGCCAGAGCCCTTAGTACAATTCAGTTCTCTTGTTGATGATGTCTTGTTTAATATTGTTGGAGAAGAAACGACAGCAAACTTATGGAGAAAGATGGAAATCCTATATATGTGTTTAATACTCTTATTTGTCAGTTGAATAGTATGGATGTTAAACCCAATGATGAAGATAAGACAATTACATTGTTATGTTCTTTACTTGAATCTTGGGATCATCTAGTTACTTCCATTAACTTTAGTACAATCGAGACTCTTGAATTTGACACTGTTGTTGGAGCTCTATTGTCTAAGGAGGTGCGGAGAAAATCTAGTCTTGAAACCTCCACACTAGAAGCAATGGTGGCTAGAGGTTGATCCACAAAAAGGGGAGAAGATTCAAGTAGAACATTGAGGGCTAAGTTGACAAGCAAAAAGGGTAAGGGAAGATATTGGCACTATAATAAAGGTGGACATCTTAAAATGGCTTGTTGGAAGTTGCAGGAGTCCAAGGAAGACTCCAAATCAGAGGCAAATCTGGTTGAATCAGGTCCAGGTATGATTGACGAAGTCTTGTCTATTAATAATGTCTCTGAATATTATGAAGAATGGCTTTTACACTATGTTGCCTCACACCATATTTTCCCAAATAGAAATTGGTTTACGTCTTATCAAACAGTTGATAGTGGAGTTGTTCTTATGGGTAATGATAATTCTTGTGATGTTATTGGGGTCGGAAGTGTAAAAATCAAAATGTTTGATGGGGTTATAAGGACATTAACTTATGTGAGACATGTGGCTAAACTAAAGAAAAATTAATTCCTCTAAGAGTGTTGGATTTTCGTGGTCACGAGTTTTCAGGTCAAGGTGGAGAGTTGCAAGTGTTCAAGGGAAGTTTGATGGTTATGAAAGAAAAGAAGATTGGAAATATGTATAAGTTGGAAGGAAAAACTGGAAAAAGTGAAGTTGCGATGGTATCTATGAACAGGAAAGGGATCAGGTTGCAGGTACCAGCAAGCCGTAATTTATTTTCATACTTTCAACTATGAACTATGAACAAGGGATTGGGTTGCAGGTACCAGTAAGTCATAATTTATTTTCGTACTTTCAATTGAATTTTTGCAAGTTTTATCTTTGTTGATTACAATGATGGGGTTAAGGGATGTAGACTAAGGGATCCTACTTCCCACAAAATTGTCACTAGAAGAGATATGTACATAGAACAATTTGTAGTTGTTCAAGATTGCAAAGGGAGATTGGTTTGAAAATTCAGAGAATCATTGTATAGCCTTAAGGTACCACGGCAATTGTACAGGATGTTTGATATTTTCATGGAGAGCCAGAGTTTCTTAAGAAGTGAATAGAGCCATTGTGTTTATTTTGAGAGGTTCGAAGATGGTACATTCATGTTCTTGGTATTATATGTTATGCTACTCATGTTTAAGATTAGCAGGTTAGAGGCTCAGTTGACTAGGATGTTTCAGATGAAGGATCTAGGAGCAACAAAACAAATCTTTAGCATAGGAGTACACAGAGACGGGAAAAATAGTAAGTTGTGGTTATCACAACAAAAGTCTATGGAGAAGATATTGATGTGGTTCAGTATGAACATTGTGAAACTAGTAAACATCCCTATTGTTTTCCATTATAAGATTTCTTCAAGTTTATGTCCTGGTTGTAAGGAAGAAAAGGTTTTGTCTCGTGTATCGCATGTTAATACAGTAGAAAGATTGGTGTTTGCGATGAAATGGTCAAATATTTCACATGCAGTTGGTGTTGTCAGTGGACACATGGAAAATGAGTGCTTCAATCTCTTAGAAGCACAAGTATCACCTATAGTGATTGCATAATTTATTATGTGGTTATGTTGATTCAGAAGACTTGAACAAAAAGAGACCTACCTCAAGTTATGTCTCGCATGAATGCAAGGATCTATTGGATAAGTTTGGACAAGTACATGATATGGTGTTTTGTGATGGTCGAAGCATTGCGTATTTGACTAATCGTCCAACATATCAAAATGAGACAATGAGGTGGTGTGGACCATACTGAAGCAAGTTGTACAAACATGCTCATGAAACTGGTACTGTTAGAGAAGTTGTGGTGGAGTATGGCTTCTCTTGGCTTGCAAAAGAGGTGATGAATGGGCTTGGGCAAGGTATCAGGTAAATTGTTGTCAATTGTCAAGGTGGAGATTGTTGGAATTACGACAACAATTAGTTATGGTTATAATACAAATTCACATATTGTAAATGTCCAGTGTAACCAAAGCAAGTTATTGCACTGATGTAACGATCTAACCTATGTTGTATATATCCATGAAGCCAGGCATTTTGTAATGTGATAAGCCTATCTTGAATAATAAGACATACCCATACCTTGGCCATTGGAGGTTTCCTCAACACACGGGGTTTTACACTTACACTTAAATCTAGTGTGTTAATCGATGTGATTGTTTTGTCTATGTTCCCATATTTCTTGCATTTAATTAATGTTTTAGTCTATGAAAACCAACATAGCTGTGAACTAAAGAGCCTATGAGAACAAAACCAAAATGATTGATAGTTGATTTTCATATGATCTAAATCCAAACTGCATTAGGGAGCAAGAGAAAGGGGCCAAGGCGCCCATTGAAGAATGGTAAGGAGCAGCGGTGTGCAACTAGAACCATACCCTGGCCAGCGCGTTCACGGAGCCTGCGCTCAATCACCATACCATTTGACCTGGCTTCTTGCTACATGGTTGAGCACACCTTTTTCAAAAGCACTCAACTATTTGATTAAGTTAATGTATATGTCATGCTGTGTGACTTCTTGTCATCTCATTTGAAGAAAAAAATTCTTCAATGAACCCTTAATTGACACCCACGATTCATACGTTCTTGACGCCCCATCCCAAACCTCCTTGGAAGTTGGCATCACTAACGTGCAGAACGACACTATCAACAACTTTTAAAGTATACGCGGAAGAGCTTTATTGTCTTAATCTTCCCATTAGGCGATTTCATCGGTTTTGGTTCGTACCTTTCGCAAACTTCAACAGACCCCTTTCCAAGAGCAAGATTCTCATTTGAAACTTCCAAGAGGCATCCAAATCGTTCTATCATCTGCCATGTAAATTCGCAAGGAATGCAAGGTCCATTTCTTACATTCCAAGTCAAAGAACACTTTCATTTCCTTCCTCGTGTTAAAATCGCTCACAAAAATCAATTTTTTTACAAATTAACAACTATTACAACTTCTAAACAACATAACTATAACAATAGACTATGTTATATTATTAAAAATAACAGCAAAGGAAACGGAAAATTATTGAAAACACACACAATCGAAAGATAAAACTTACAATCTCTCGCTATCTATTCTATACTAAATATATTTGAGAAAACTTGTAGATAAGTTTCCTTTACTTTTTAAGGAAACCTTAGTGAATACTAGTTACTTAACTTTTTGTAAGATAAAATGCCCAACGAAAAATGTGTATTCACTCTTTTCTTTGAGTAATTGCAAGGGATATAATAAAATGTAATTAGTAGGAGAAATGGGCAGTGATTACACTGGTCACTCAATACAGATTAGAAGGGAAAATGTGTATTTACTCTTCAATACAGATTAACAAGAAAAAATGTGTATTTACTCTTTCTTTGAGTAATTGCAAGGGATATAAGAAAATGTAATTAGGAAGAGAAAATGGGCATTGATTACACTGGTCACATATAGAAAGTATTAATACTAACCCAAAATTCTCTACGATATAATTACTCTGTCACATAATCGTAAACATTTCTGAAGATGCAATTGATCCCAAAGCCTAAATTTTAAAAGTAATAATAATCACCCTAATATTCCAAGTTACAATATTCACCCAAATATGATTATTTTATGTAATATATTCGTAAACATTTCGAAAAATGCAACTCATCTCAAGTCTCTGCGATTGAACCCCGGGAAGCTTAGAAGATTTGGCATACTCACACGCAACAGGAAACTGTGGAATAAGGTTATTGTGGAAGAGTATTATTGTCTCAATCCTCTCATTTCTTGACTCCATCTTGTCTTGTGGTTTTTGGTTTCTCGTGTTTCACAAATTTGAATCGACCTCTCTTCAGGAGCAAAACTATCAAATAAAACTTCAGGAAGTCGAAACTTGTTCCATCAAAATCCTTAAGTCATCTTCATGTAAATTTGCAAGGACGACAATGCCAATTTATATCCTTCAATTCATTAAACGTCTCCTCATTAGTGAAAGTGCTCACGAAAATCTTATTTACAAATAAAAGATTATAAAAACTTTTAAATACAACTATCAGCTTCAGTAAGATGTTAAAATTAAAAGCTGACAGAACGGCTAATTAAGGACATATATCCAAACCAAAAAGTTTACATTCTCAAAAAATATCAATACAAAGTTATCTATGTCCAAAATGTTCAAACAACAAAAATTCACTATATAGAAATTGGAGGAAACTAATTGATGTTATATATATATTATATATATATATATATAACAAACGTCTATCTTCAGTATAACTAGAAAGTTATAAGTTAATATCCCTGTCTAAATTGTATTATGTAAAAATACCATTGACTTCGATACAACAAACCGTTCAAACGTCTATATGAATTATCTCTTTCACTGATTTTGAATATATCTTTTCCATGGCACATATTTATAAAAAAAAAATATTATAAAATGTGGCATTATCCATTAAGTCATGTTATATATATATATATATATATATATATATATATGCCTATTCACTTTTAGGAATGCTATATATGCTACACACCATAGATACCTATGCACTTTCAGGAATGCGTCTGTCACTTTTAACCTGTTTCTTCTATGTTGCTGAGAGTTGGCAGGCATTTCCTTCTAATTCATTATTCCCTTGTACTATCACAATTTGAAATTTTCAGTGATTTTCCAGTTTACCTTAAAGCATAAACTTTTGAATACTAAAAGCACTTATGGCTTCCTTCAGGGAGAAAAACCTCATTTTTATGCACTAACCCAATTGTTTATTGATATCTTTAAGGTAGAACTATAAGCATTATTTCCCAGAAATTCAACAATTATAAAGTGAACTTTTTATAACTCTTGGCTCTTCAGTTCACAAGTATTTGCACATTGACATGGCCAAGACAATTATGCCATAATCAATTAAAAAATGTGTTTTCTAACGTTTTCCAATATAATGTCATTTGTTACATCGTTTGAACGAAGCTCGGAAAGCTAGTAGAAATTATCATATGCTGAAGGATAATCCAAGTTAAAAGAAAACACCAAATCGACATGGTACTATACTAATTCATAGATGATTCCTGATCAATCTAGACAAATGTAACAAGCATGAATTTACTTATGGACGCTTTATAATTGTATGCATACAATCGTTTTAGCCAAATGCCTACACAGAAATAGCTCTTGACCACATTCATGTTTGGTAATTATGAACACCTTTTTTGGATAGTATGCATAATCCTTTTACCGAAATGCCAACACCAAGAAATAGCCGCGTGATGTGCTGTAAAATTTTGCACTAGTATTGATGAACCATGTACTTGATGTTGTTGAAGTTATTCTAAGACTAAGAGAATCACATACTGAAAACACTCGTACAATAAATGAATATGGAATTTGCAATATAACACTAGCTACCTATTAACAATTTTCTCATTTTCACAGTAGACTACAATTCTGAAAGAAGAGACTAATTACAATTCTGAATGGGTGACATATCTGATTGGGCATTTCTAAACACTAAAGAATAAATGAGGGTAAAAATTCACAAAGATTACAATTAAGAAAGAAACGATTCAAGAATAGTTACAATTCTGAATGGATGACATAAGTGATTGGGCAATACTAAACAATACAAAAATAAATGGGATAAAAATTCTCATAAATTAGATGAAGATTGACGTGGACATGAATGAATTGGAGGAAAGTTAATGTGAACATGCATAAATGTTTAATGTACACATTACTGTAACCACAAACTTAGAGGAACAGTAATGTTAGTATGCATAATGGTAGACATTATTGTCATGATGCATACCAATCGCTGTTAAAAAAAGATAATATTCTTGAAGGCACATATTATCACTACCAGATATTCTATCATATTTGGATAAGATGTAAACCAATTAATTGTTCAGTGTATTGGGTCCTTGCGTTTATCTTTTCACTCTTATTTTGGAATAATGGCATAGCTCGTAGAATAGTGGCATACTCGAGTGAAGAAGTTCTAGCTGCTTAAAGGATCGCTAATAGAAGGATTCATTTTTCTGCACATTTGGCTTCTTCTTGGGGTTGTTCTTGTGCTTTTATATGTGGTATTGCATGTTTTAGGGTATTGTCAAGATCTTCATGCATTCATCTTGCACAACATTCAATTGACGATATGGGTGCAGATACGTGTTATAGCCATTCATCCTAATTACTTACATAGGTCTCTTTGTCCATTGATATAAAATATCCTAGAGGTTCTATATTGAGCAAAATTGTTTTAATGCTTTTCTTTTATTTTGCACCTATTTATCAATTGCAACCGGTACGTAGGTGGGTTTAGGATAAATACGATCACCATTCAACTTGTTAATTAGACACATTTCGGGTTTATAACAAGCGATGAAAACTGATCCAACGAAGAACTTATCAGCAAAGAAAATCTCAATTGCAGAAAGGGTCGTTTCTCCCAACATATTGTAATAATGATCTCGATATTGTTACTAACTAAGTTAACTACCGAAGCTATCCAACATTTCCACTTTCTAAGGACGGGCTACCCCTACTTAAGGGGAATGGATCCTTAAAAGACCATGGAAGATATGCATTTAAAGAACACTCCAAAAATTTATTTTGGCTAAAACTTAGTCATCTAAACTCTCTTAATCTTATAAAGTGAACCAGACATCCAAAACATAGAGTCGGATAGACTATAAATCTAGCTTTCGATGGATACAACAAAAATCGATATGCCCTCGAGTGGATAGCCTATGCTGTAAATAATGCTCGGTACACTCCAACATTTATTTCACTTCTTGACTACACCCAAGACTCTTTAAGTTCATAGTTTATACGGTAATGGGCATGTAAAACATTTTCCAAAGACTTCTACAATTAAAAATCAAATCAATGCCGTCTCTTCCACTACAGCCAGTACAAACAGGCCTTTTATTTCCTAAACTGTTTGCACGATCAGGTCTTATAATTATTCTGCTAAATACGGTTTGTTGTGTAATATAATCGGGTTTTGCAATCCAGATATCCATGCGCGCATTATAAATGTGTATGATTAAGTTGTCATATGGTACAAAGCCCTGAACTATCCAGTACAATATCTTTATCCAACCGTTGTCTTGCTAGGAATTCAACGTCGGTACAGAAAGCCAATAGGAGCAACCTGTAGCCCTGCATTCTCAGAGTGCACAACTACACAATCGTAAGCACAACAGGATCTCCATTTAGTTACAGTTATCAGATTTCAAAAGAAATTTCACAAAACCATACTCCGTCAATAATAACTCGTAATCTCAATAATAACTCATAATCTCAACAATAGTAGGCAACCAGTCCCAAACAACAACATTGCATTTCAGCTCATAGACTTCATAGTTAATATGGTAACAACCCATTTCATCTACTAAACTCCATCATCAATATCCATGGATTAATTAACCTTTTAATTACAAAATATGATTTGAATTAAAGATGTTGGCATATAATTGACATGTGTCATTACTTAAAAAAGTATGTATATTGATTCTAACCATGTTATTGATTGGGTTGTGATCTAGGTGGAACTAAATCTAGAGTTCTAGCCTAAACCCATGTGTATTCTACACAAAAGGGTAACATTGCTCCAAAACCAAACCATTGTCCAGGTAATGGTGCAATGGAAGCACTATGGATCAAGTGAAGCTATGTTGTAAATGAAAGATGCCATGAAAGATGCATTTCCCTTTCTGTTTTCATCTTAAAAGACATAGATGTAAATAATGGAACACTGATGACAATGTTATTCCAAGGGGAGGGGATGTAATGTCCTCATTTTGATCCCCTAATTAATTTGTAATTAATTGTGTTTAGGGTTACTTTTATTTGGACATAGATATTTTGTTACCATGTCATGGTGATCTAGACATATTGAACTTTTATTTTTCAGTTAATAAAGAGTGGGGAAAAGTGACAAGGCTTAAAGGGGGGTTCTATATGTCAAAAATCCCAAGCCACCTTACTAAAATTATTTTTGTGATTGCCCATCTATTTTCCCTTTGACTTGTCCAAAACCAATCATTGAATGCATGTAAAGGGGTCAGTGGAAGAAGTCACCTCCCTAGTTATGAGAGCATGGGGAAAGTACCCATATGATGGGAATGATATCATTAAGTGCATGTAAGAGGTGGGTGAGAGAATCATCTCACCGAGTTATTGAGGTATATGTTGAGTACAATGAATTTTGGCAATTGTGAGAGACTCAAAGCATGTGCAGGGAAAGAGTGAGGAATTCATGTGGAAGGGTGAGCTGAGTTTTTAAAACCAAAAATGGGGGGTGAGAAAAAAAATTAGGGGGGGAGGTAAAGAAAGAGAGTTAGCCATAGTGTGTAAAGAAGAACCGCCAAGAAAACAAGTGTTTATCACCTTGAGAAGAGCAAGAAACTGAAAAAAAAAAAGATCGTTGGAGTTACATGACTTCAGTTGTGACCTTGCTCGGCACACACTGAAGAGCGCTAAGGGGGAGGATTTTGAGGGACTGTGGTGAGGATTTTGAGGGACCATGACACATCGAAAGGAGTTTCGTCCTTATGTTGTGTGGGGTAGGCGTTAGGGGTGCCTAAGAGTTGTTTCTGTTTTTAGAACTCAATAGTGGGAGATTGTTGGCAAGTAAATCCTTACTCTGAGAAGGTATGAGTATAACAGTGAACTGAGACATCAGGAATGTTGAAAATACAAGTTGCTTATGCATTTCTCTGGTGTTACTCTGCTGTGTGCAAGTGTTCATAGACCTGATAGAGTCACTCTGGTGTCACAAGCATTTCGTCACTGCTAGAGAACATCCATATCCCTGACAGAGTCACTCCGGTGTCAGAATCCTTTCGCCACTGCCATCGGACATCCATAGCGTCGACGGAGATACTTGCATGTCCCACATGATCTAGAATGCCTTTCCCCAAGCCTTTACCTTTTATAATTTGATTCTCTTATATTTAGAGAAGGGTGGATCGGGGAGTTTCATTTTTCCTTTAAAAGCATGAGGGATGACACCTGTGAAGTTGAGATTTTTCAACTTGATTATAGATGAGTACTACAAATACCTTTCCAAAACCATTTCTCCTTAGTTTAGACAAACACAAAAAAATTGTTCTTAGACATGACCCTTGGCTCCTTTATTTGTCACACTTAAAGAGTACAATGCTCATATGTTGATAAACTATGTTCTGCTACTAGGTCTGACTTAAAGTTACACACACAATGCTACATAGATAAAAACGAAGTTATGTTTAGAAGCCAAATTACAAATTTCCAAGCTTTTGACACCAAATGTGTTACACTTTAAGAGATATTCAAGTCCAAGTCATCAAATTTATGAGAATTCCAGGATGATAATTTTCAAGAGAAAGCAAATAAAAATGGATGGAATCAAAAGAGAATAAAATGGAAAGGGTCAATTCAAAAGTAAGAAATGCAAAAGTAAAGCAAGATTAAGCAGAAAATCAAAATAAAAGCAAACTCTTTATTTATGTATAGGAGAGGAGATGCCTTAAGGGCTAGCTAATGTAGTTCTCTAAGACATGTCCATTAACGGGGAGGAGGTCTACATCCCCTTCGATATTCTATGAGAAATAGGTTCCTAGGCCAATCTTCTCTTTGATCTTCAAGTGTTTTTATTTATCTTCATGTGGCTTGTTCCTTTCGAGAACCAGGTCGCCAACTTGAAAGTCTTTCTTGACAACAGACTTTTTATCAATCCAGCGTTTAATGGTCTTTTGGTGAGCTTCAAACTTGATTTTTTCTTTGGCATGGTTCTCCTCTAGGTTCAACAAGGTGTCGATGCATTTCTGGATGACGGGACACTCTCCCATAGGACTATTGTGTAAGTTAGAGGGAAGGAAGAATTTCAACCTAGAGGGTATTGGGTAGTGCTTTATGCCAATTTCAATCTTGGTCAATATGGTTTGTTTAAGAATATAGATCAGAATTTTGTTTGTAGATTCAACCAAGCCATTGCTCTGAGGATAATACTTTGTTACATATTTTAAGGTGATCCCTTTTTCTAAAGAGAACTCGGTCAACTTAAGCGATGAAAAATATGTTGCGTCATCAAGCACAAGAGAGTTAGGCACTCCAAACTTGTTATGATATGTTGTTCAAGAAAATTCATTACTATTTCATCATTGACCTTGGTTAGTGGTATTGCTTCAGTGCAACACGTAAAGTAATCAGTAGGAGAGGTAATCAATGATCAATATTAAGGAAACATTCAAACCAAGAAGTTTTTATTAACAACAACAAGGGGTTCCATTTTCTTGGAAAGATGCTTTACAAGTAAATATAGAAGAAAAAGGAGGTTGTTAATGCCTGGCACAACACACTCCTCCTCATGAAGATGAAAATTTTGTAAGCCTTCTATCTTCTCGAAATTCTAAAGTTGATTTTTATTGTTGTGGTTTTGAGAAGAAAGAATTTGAAGAAAACCCATCAAATAATGATGAATCTAAGAATGTATTTACTTCTCCATTTAATCAATTTGAGGGCATCCATGTTTCAATTTCTCCTCCACATGAAGACAAGGGTTATGTGAGTTATACTCATTTCCAAGTTTTTGAGTTTTATGATGTACCCCATAATAATTTGGAAAGTGAAGAACTTTTAGAGAAACTCTTGGATTTTGTAAATTTTTTATTTGATTAAGAACATGATGATCGTAAGATTGAAAATATTGACGACCTTCTTCATTTTGAAAGGGATAAATGTGATATGAATAGTTTTCATTTAAATGAGGACCCCATTTATGATACTGATGATGATTCTAGAGTCAAAAGTGTGGAATTTTTCCTTTGGAACAACCATCATTTTCAAAAACAAATCATGATCAATTTCATCCATATATATACATTAATGATGCATATTTTTGGCAACATGAAGAGAATATGTTCACAGATTTGTTCCAACCACCTAGGGCTTATTTATTACGACCTTCCCATGGTAATTTCCAGCCATATTTTGTGGGGTATGATACATATTATTTTGAGCACTTGGAGCTATTTTATCAAGAAAATTTTCGACCAACCCTATGCTCAGATTTTGATGAACATTTATGTGTAAAATCAATGTTATAACACTCTTATGGGGCTGTAATTTACCCAAGAAAGAATGTATTTCGAAGAAGACATTTCCAGCCATCTTTTTATTCACCTTTTATCCAATATGTCATTGGAGATACCGCTGGTAATTACGTTTTTTATGCAAATGTGTTTTTAACTTATGGTTTGTTGTAAGGATTTCCAGCCATATATAAAAGGACACTAGGCTCTAGGTTGGGAGAAAAAAAATTCAAGATCTGAATTTTACACCCCATATTTCATCCACGTATTTTTCGAGCAACCATGAGGTATTCTTTACATCTCTTATGATTCCATCTCACGTCTTGGGGAGTGACATTGTACATCAAAGTCAAGGTGGCCATTTATTGAAGTGTGTGGATCAACTTTCTGAGATTCAAGGCTTATGAAGACCTTGCTTAGAGCAAGGATGAGCCATTATCGATATATTGCAAGCCCATTCAAAGATGGATAGAACAAGCTTATGGTTTTGTTGCTCTTTCCCACCCTCATGAGTTGAACTCTATGTTTGATCATTATGTAATTGTTGTACAACCTCATGACCATTTTGTGCTAGATATATCCTAGTTTTATTTCATAACTAAACACAAGGGTAGAAATTTTGAGCTTGATGAGATGCTAGGATGGATTCATTGGTTGTATGATTATACCTAACATCTAAGTTGTCTTGTATCATTATGTAGGATAGTTGTAGACGATGTTGTGTGTTTCCCTTTATGCATCTTGATTGTGTTTTCTCATTTACTTATTTTCAACTATTGCTTAATCATATACATGTATAATTAGTTGCAATTTTTATTTAGTCATTTATGATATATAATAAAAAAAAGAGACATAGATTTATTTTGTTGTCTTTATTTTACCTTTCATCTATCAAGGGGACCATATCCCCCTGCTTGTCTTTACTAATAGTTTTATGTTAGAATGTACCAATTTGTTTTAGGTTTGATGCAAAGTGCAAGTCTTGGAGTTCCATAGATTGTCGAGGTTCTCATGAATCATACCCCCATGTTAGAGCTAGATGTTACCCCCTCACTGCTAGGGGGTAACTAAAGGAGATTCTTTCACTGTGAGTGTTGGCACCCTAACTTTTGGGATAAAGATTGCACGTGCAGAAACATAGTTGTGGGTGCATTATAGTTTTGCACGCACATCAACAACTGCATGATGAATGAAATAAGGCACGTGCACTAGTTAAAATTCCACAATGAACATCAAGAATCAAGATGATATCGCATTGCATGCCGTAATCAAGAAGAAGATCTTTGGGAAATTTCCCCAAATGATTAACTCGGGTAGCACAAGATATCGTGGAGCAATTAGCGGATGAGTTGGCAAGTTAGTTATGATTTCCACGACTCCAAAGAGGCTATGTGAACTGCATGCAGGTGGTAGAAGAGTGCAGAACCGACAGTCAACAGAGCGAGTGGAACATAGTTGAAAGTGATAGAGCGCCAAAGTAGAGAAGGAAACAAAATGGGAGGAGCAACAACACAAAGGAGGTTGTTGTTGTTATTGGTTGTTGATTGTTGATCACTCTGTGGGTTCGCTTTAACTTCTCTTAGTTGAGTAATAAGTTTGGATATGTTTTGTAAGGGTCTAGTTGTGAGTCTAGTTTTGTATGTCGCTGAAACTAGTTTTGTAAGAACTCTGTAGTAGTGTCAACTAAGCAATACATGCAAAGTTTCAGAAAAATCACATAATGCCTTGTAATGAACTATTGAGAGAATGTATGAGAGTGCAAGGCGTTGTTGATGATGACTTATGAGTCTCTTGGTCCATGTATGGTACTATGTGAATGGAAATAATATAAGTTGTGGTTATTCATGTCTGTTGCAATGGAATGTATGAATCTCATTCCGAGTGGATTCCCTGTGTAATTTAACCCTTCATCACCGACACAAGACTAGATGGTCTCTTTGATTCTCATGGAGTCTCGGGTGAGACCTTCTTCAGTCTTCAACTAAGGATTGATATGTCAATGCCTTTGGGTTTTTGTTGGTCAACTCTAGACGAACCCTGGGTCAACAACCCCATAACGTTAAGAAGGATGCACACAAGCAAGCCAACAAATGGTTCCATTGGACAATAAGTGTTCTTGAGAAATTGATTTTTGGTTTTCTCGGGTGAAGGAAGGCTACATTATTGAGTTTGTTGTAGAATGCAATGATTCTATCAGCGAGGTTGAAAGAAAGTTTGTTGAAGGTCCTCGAAAAAGGTTGTTAGAGGAAATCTCGTTGTAGAACAAGATGTTGTTCGTGGAGAAAGGGTCGATGTGCATGGATCGTAATAGGATGGTTGAGTAGACTCCCCTAGCGTTGGGGGGAGGGTATGAAAAGGTGGAAAAGAGAGAGAGAGAGAGAGATGGATCCACTGAAAAGGATCCAAAAGATGTTGAGATGAGGTCAAGGAGAGAATGGACCCAAAAGAGTAGGAGAGAGAGAGAGAGAGAGAGACTCTGTGAACCGAAGAAGGGGTGCACAGGAATCATGCGTGATGCTCCCCAAAGAATAAGATCCATGCATGTACGGAGCCATCAACATCACACTAAAATTTAATGTAACATAACTCTTCCGTGAAATAAATATCGACATATCGCCATACGTTTCCAAGGGGCTAGCACGTTTTGACAATACACGGTGGTAAATGCCAAGATATTGTCTGGAGATTATGCACGTTTAACAATAGAGATGCGATTAAATGTCCCTTGAATACGAGAGGACAGATGGAAGGCTGACGTGGACCAGTGGAACGATAACGCTGGCGGTGAACACAAGGTGAAACGATCCTTCCACCCACATTATAAGCCAAGGGGGGGATGGGATGGTATCAACAATGAAGTCTCGATGGTTTGCAAGGTCTGTAGTACTACACTCTAAGTCATTAACGACTTAGGTGCATTTCCCAACAAATCATCACACCATACTGAGACGAAAACCTTCCCTCACTAGAGATAATATTGCCCAATTCGAAATCATGGATTATTATTTCTACTCTAAGATCAGGCCTTTAGAGATACACAACAATACGGAAAGAGACTTAGAGACAAGCAAGTGAATATTCAACGAGTCCAACTCAGAGTTTTGGTTTATGCACCAGGATATCAACACTACTAGAAGCACCCAATGAATATAGTTTCAAATGGCTTTCTCGATCAGGTTGCAGGCCCATAACAAAATAAATGCAATCCGAGATAGACAGATACCAGAGCCACGGATATTGGGCAATGTTAGTTTTACAAGATCCCATACAAGGAAATTTCAAGATGTTCACTTCGTTGACTACGATGTCCGAGACCCTCTCGAATTCATAGCCTTATTCTTTTCCAACTACACACAAGATCTTTGGAGTGCGGATGGCCAACAATCGGTGCTAACACAAGAATGGGTCAAGCCACTTCAACAAGATGCATACTATCCATGGTCAATTGTCCTCACTTTGGCCATGGGTAGTGAGTTACCATTTTTGTTCACTTTTTGCTTACTTTCCTACACAGTGGCTACCTCTGGTTGGGTGAAAAATACACGATTGATGCAGAAGCGACCCATCGAGTTACAAAACTTCCGATGTATGGAGAGGAACCTAAAAAATCTCAAGCTCACCAGGCCTTGCAACAACTATATGACATAGAAGTCTCAGCTAATGCAAACACAACAACTCAATAGGCTAAGAGTAGTGTCACCTTGAACAACCTCCTGGGCCCTGTCAACAACTTGTATGGGAAAGTATGTAAAACCTCGAAGGAAGCTCAAGAAATTCCCCCCTTTCTCAAACTCTCAACCGTAAAGGCCCATCTTCAGGGTTTATAATCACATAGCTTAGCACTCTACGCTCGACTCCAACAGACGATACCAAAGGATCTGGAGCTGCAAAAGAAGATTGCGGTCATCGAAGAAGCCATCTGTGATGGCCAGACAAGACTAAAGTATTTTTTGAGATTTATGGAAATATAGTTTCACCTTCTGGAACCACTAGCAAAACCCGTCAAAACTTAGTTCTATTGATGATAGGGTTTGCGCAGTCAAAGTAGAGGTCGCTCAGCAAAAGAGTAGTTTGGCTTCTCTACCTCTGAGCGAGCATGAAGCTACAATGACAATAATCATGAGAAAGACTAAGGAAATTGTTGCACCATGGGAGGAGCAGCAAACAATTGTAGAGTTAGCAAATGACGCGGTTGATGAGACCCAAATATTCTATACCTAGTTGGCAATTGCACAACTTGCGACCAACCCCATGATTGAGAAGATGGATACTATGGACTTGAAAGATCCCCAAGTCACAGTAGGTGATACAAATGAAGTCCAACTCACCCAACAACTCCATGCCACCCTTGATGAATCTGATAATTGGTTCAAGAAGTTCCTTCAGGAACTCATGAAAATGATTCCCTCTATCGCATTAGTCACTCTGTGAGGCCATTGGCTCGAGAACAAGACAAGTAATAGTGTTGTGGGCTTGTTGGAACCCAAAGTTTTGGGATAAATATTGCATGCACACACAAACATAATTGTGTGCACTCAAAAATTTTACATGCACATGCACATCAGCACTCAAAAATTCAACAATGCATTCGAGAAATCAAGAAGATATTGTGTACATGCTAAAATCAAGAAGAGGATCTTTCGGACATCTTCCCCAATGATTAAATCGAGCAACACGAAAGATCATGGACCAATTAAGGGATGAGATGGAAAGTTAGTTAAGACTACCATGACTCGAAAGAGGCTACATTGATTGCATGCAGACGGCATAAGCATGCGGGACTGACAGTCAACAGAATGAGTTAAGCAGATTTGAAAGTGAAAGAGCACCAAAGCAAAGAAGGAAACAAAATGGGAGTAGTGACGAAAAAGAGGAGGCTTCTATTGTTGTTGGTTGTTGATCATTCAGTGGATTCACTCTTAGTTCTCTCGGTTGAGAAATGAGCTGGATATGTTTTGTAGGAGTCTGGTTGTGAGTTTGGTTTTGTATGTAGCCGAAATTAGTTTTGTAAGAAGCCTGTAATAGTGTCAGCTGAGTATTACATGTAGAATTTGAGAGAAAGTGTATGGCGCCTTGTAATGAACTACTCAGAGAATGTATGAGAGTATAGGGCATTGTTTATGATGAATTATGAGTCTCTTGGTCCATGTATGCTACTGTGTGAATGGAAATAATACAAGTTTTGGTTATTCCTGTCATTTATGGTGTTTATTATGTTTTCAATGAATGTATATGTTAATATCCCATGTGTAACACAACCAACCCCTTAAGTACCTTTTTAGGGAATGGGGCATCAAAATTTCGCTTTCCTTAAACATCTTGAATCCTTTTTCCGGGGTCTTCATCCTCTTCTACTCACTAGTAGCATTCTAACGACTACTACCAGAATCAAATCCAAGCTCTGGGTTGCAAGTTATGGCTTCCCAAAGTTCTTCGGGCATTCATTTGTTGGGGGCCACGTGGCATCCATGTGGATCCATCTCATTCATACCATTCTCAAGCTCCTACATCCATGGTGGAATTTCATCCACCGTCCAATCCAACAACGGGATTTGATCTTCATTTGACACATAATCTGCAGGGGAGTTTGGCGTTCGGTGCTTCGACATTGAAAGTCCCTTTTCTCTTACGCATGCATGTCCTTCGAATTCTCGAATTCCCGAAATTTTGAAATGATGCCACGTAGCTCTGGCCTTTGACACTTTTGGAGCATGCCTTCTAACATATCAAGTCTCCTGGAGTTCCGAACTCCCAAATTCCTGAAGGAGCACGAAATCTATCCATGTGACTCTGGCCTTCGGGCCTTTCAAATTATCCTCGACACCACACTCCAAACCTCCAGAGTCACGAAGTTCCAGACTCCTGAAGGGTCCACTCTCGCATGTGGTGTTATACTAGATACGAGGGAAAATACAGGTGGTTCCCTCATGCTCCTCCTGCCAAATGTTCTAAGTGGTGAGTGTTAGGTGTGATATGCGGCAGGGCAGAGGTGAAACATGGCCCCTTCAATGAGTGATAATTGTCACATATTAATGGGCCTATAGGGTCTGCGAAACGCACGAATTTAGGTGACACATGGAATATAAATCGTGGGTCCATGTCACCTTGGATGACGTCATTATGCCACGTCACTCTGGACTTATAGCCTTCCATGCCATTCAATCTTACAATCAAGGTGTGTCCACATAACCCCTAGATCGACGGCCTTCGTTGCTTCGTAACTTTAGCTTTCGGGGGGGGGGTCTGTGGCATGAGTTCCTCCTTACTCCCGAAGTGGGCAACGTTGCACTGACCATGACCTAGATCTGATGGTCATGGAAGGTCCCAAAGAGTTCCTAGATCTACGACCCTTGTCACTTCGCAACTCTGGCATTCTGGGGGCATTCTGGGGGTTCTACCTGCTCTACACACGTTTTCTCCCAGAGTAGGACTTCATCAAAGTGTTGTACATGATTCCTTCCTCTTGGTTGATCAAACTGTTGAGAGGGATCTTGAAGGGTTCTTAGATTCGACGATCCACATTACTTCGCAACTCCAACATTCAGGAGTTTTGGTAGTAGACCACCTCTCTTCTCTCGAAGTGGGACTTCGCCGAAGTACCTAGCGCTATCTCTTCACTAAGTTCGATCTAACGGCTAAAAGTGATTCCCAATGATATCCTAGATCCACGACCCTCATCAATTTGCAACTCCAGCCTTCGACTGTTTTTTAGGGTTGTGAAGTCATATGTCCCGAAGCTCTGAATTCCTGGAGTTCTGAAGCCAAGGTGTCTTCACTCCTTTCGGGTTTAGTGAGGGGTTTCCAAACCTGGGTCATATGGAAACTTATCGGATTCCAAGGGCTACGCTTAACCTTCTTCTCCAGACCCAACCGTCGTGAAATTCTTTGGTTCCTCTCAAATGGATCTTGTCCTCCAAATACAGAAATCCTCCATTTAGAGACCTAAATCTCGCTATCTTTCCTGAGCTTGAGACTTAGAAAAGTCTCTCGCGCACTCCTTGCGCTCACTCGCCTTGAGAACCTTTCTATGCTTCACTAAGTGTTGGCCCTGCACACTGTACAAGGGTCTCTCCTTCGAGATTTTATACTCAGATGTGTATATGTGTATTCCTTGCACCAGGATTACAGAAGGGAAACAATTCGAAACTTATAGAATATCAAAGGTTCATTCCTTCAACTAAAAAATTCATGCGCAGGCATATAACCCTGAAAGTAGATAACATAACAGTACCCAATTAACTCAGAGATAAGTAAACTCAGACATTCAAAACATGCATTTCAATATAAGTGCATAGGGTAAATGAAACACTTATCTATTATAGTTGATAGCCGACCAACTGACTACAGGTGTTAGCCTCTCCACCCAACAATAGGCTCAGAGGCATTCATTCTTAGCACTCTAGCCACCCCCGTGCCAAACCATGCTATCACTAGGGAACCTTTGCAGTTTCTCAGAGGTTCTTTCTCTTTCACAGTCTCTGCGAGGTTTATCAGATGCGTCTTTAACATCAAGTTTGCAGTCTCCTGCTCAGGACGTGTTCCCATGTAAATTCTCAAGACCTTTTCTCTTGTTCTCTCCAATAACCAGGACAGGTTTTCAAGCTTTTAGTTCTTCTTCTCAGCTAGAGGGCCTCCCACGCTCTTCCTCTTTTGTTCTGCATATCTGGGTCACACATTCCCTCTCTCGGTGTGTCTTCTCTTCTTGTCTATCTTCACGTGTATGCTTTTGCACATTTTTTCTCCCCTTAAGGAAGGTAATGGACCTGTCTTGTTGCTTCTGTCAGAAGGAAACTCGAGTCAGTCTGGATTTGCAGGAAAAACTTCCCTCTGTGGTACTTTGTGCTGACAGTTTTCTGTCTCCCCAACCAGACCCTCTATGCTTCCATTCATGGGGGTAGTTGATTGTTCAACCATCGGTCCTTTTTTCCTTAACTGCATCCTCCTTGGAATCCGAATGAGGCTTATTATCTCAGTAAAGAAAATTTGGGTCATGTGAACTAATGAACTCTCTCTACAATTTTCTTACTCTTTCCTCCAGTGATATCATGGCCAGTACTTCAAGGCTTCATCCCCCCACAATCAGTCATTGGCAATCTAAAGGATAATACATTTACATTGTCCCCATGCCATAGCATGGTAATCATAACTAATGACTAATTACAATCTGGGAGAAACAGGGTTGTTACAATCCCCTCCCCATTAAAAAGGAACACCATCCTCGGTGTCCTTTCTCAATAACATGTGTCATGCCTTTGTCACTCAATTGCTTCAGAAATCTTGATCCTCTTTCTGGGTCAAGTCCTTTCAGACTCTTGGCCTTTGTCACTCGCCTTCAATAATCTTGGAAATCAAGTATATTAATCACAATTTCATGCAAAAACATTTTATTGTTTTGCAAAATTGAAGAGGGAAATTTTCATAATATAGCACAATACTTATCTGTGCAGTCTGTGGATTTGCATCCACATGGCTTTCTTGTTATTTGGGCTCACTATTTTTTTCCTCGACATACCCATTGTGTGCATGATCCCAATCAATGTTGTATATGTCATGTCGAGGAAAGTGTCAGCGAGGGTCTGAAATGTAACTTCTCGACAACATCGGCAGAAAATATCGAAATATCTCATAAAATGTCGCAAGACCTCAAAAAAATACAAAAACACTCATTTTTTTCATTTTTTTAAACTTGTAAAGCAACAACAACATCAAATAAACATGTTTCCCATAAATATGAAAATATAACCAATAAATAAGATGCATAGATGTCAAGTGGTCACATATTGTTACAAAACTAAAAATTCTGAAACATGTTCCTGATAGGATGATAGTAGATACAAAATCACATCAAATGATCAGAATAAATGTATCTCATTAGATGAATCATCATGAGGCATCTAGATACTAAATAGTAAATGATAAAATGAAAATGATAGATCATAGGAATCCATATCATTAATTCCCTCTATGTCATGTTGCAACTGATGCACTAGCCCTTTTACGAGTAAAGGGAACCGATTTTCCTTTGGAAGTAGTAGGTGGTCATGGAGGTACTCCAGATGAGCTTGGAGTGGAAGCTCCAGCTGACGTGGTAAATCATGGGGACGAGGTAGAAGGAAAATTTTGTTGCCTCCTCTCAATCCCAACGGACCCAAGTCCAACTCCAGGTATGGCTCTCCATGGAGGTGGTGGTGGCATTGGATCCAATGGAAGTCCAATCTCCTCCTCAGCCTCTATATCCACTGGAAGTGGAACATCGTCCTCCTCCTCTGTTGTCCCCTCCTCCCTCAAATCATCTGCATGCTCCTCCAACCACTCGGAGGCCTCCTCCATCTCAGGTTCCTGAATCTCCACCATCCACTGACTGGTGGTGTCAATGTTATCCAATGAAATGGCTTCTATGTCATGTTCTTTGTTAAGTTTCTTTACCCACAAACTTAGATTGTAGTAGACATATACCAAGTCATTAGGGCACTGGGTACCTAACCTATATGAACATTGAGAGCTATAGTTAGTGATGGTAAATAAATAGTAAATACTAAATTGTAAAAATTAAAATTAAAAAAAATATAAACAATTTAAATTTTGATTGTTGCATTTTTTAACATTTCTAACTTGATGCACTTCTTGGAGTGTATCTTTTCAAAGACACTCCAATTGCGCTCACACCCTGAAGAACTGCAAGTTTGACTAAGCACTCAAACGACAAGTTTCTACAACTCTGTGAGCTTTCCACCATAGTGTTTCCACTAGACATCTACAATGAATAAAATGAAAGGAAGACAACGAATTATATTTCAGATTTTGATCAAGTAATAAATGTCATATATAATATATAGAACGAAATAAACAAAATTAGAAATTGAAGCTTACCTGGCATCCTTGTGGTCCTATCTTGGACAGCCATATCGTAGCCCAACATTGCGAATGCCATCCTATATATCTCATTCTATCTAGAAATCTCTGAGCATTTAGCTTGAATCAACACTATCCTCTAAACACACTAGAGGAAACCATCAATGACCTCACCATCAAAATTAAATCCACAAGCATAAGCAAATGCAGGGTTGAGGTAAGGCCATGCTACATGAATGGGACGATGGAGAGTTTTATTCCATCGCTCATCAATCACACCCCATATATGAGCTCTCTTGGTCAATCCTTCCTCCCCCTTGTTCTCATAGTACCGATAGATAGCTTCCTTGGCCCTATCCATGGCCTCGTACAAGTAGCCCATTGCGGGATTCTCACCATCAACCAATCAAAGAATCTTTACCAAAGGTTCACTAATGGTACATACCTCCCCTACTCCACTCCAGAATCTCTGGTCATGTCCCACAAGTTGGGCTATGGCTTGCCCATCTTGTTTGGTGCTATAGACAAAAGAAGCCCACTCATTAGAAAGAAACATTCTTTGTAACTCCAACATGTTGTTGAGGAGCGACTGGAGAGAAATGAAGTTGGTGGAGAAACGTGTGATTGCAGGACACACCAACTCTCTGTTCCCTATGAATTGTCTCATGAGTGAAAGAACAAATGTGTGATTATATATATATATATATATATATATATATATATATATATATATTGTCACACTCCGAGTTGAATCAATGATTTCCTTGATCCAAGGAAGTTTTCCCATGTCCTCTAGCATCAAATAAATGTAATGGGCGGCAAAAGGACTCCAGTACAAGGATGGATACCTCTACATAAGCATCCTCCCAACAGCAACATAATTAGCAACATTTTCCATGATGACTTAGACAACATACTTCGGGCCTATCTCTCGAATAAAGCCATCCAACAACTCACATAATAATTTTGCATCTTTTGTATATGCACTTGCATCAACACTTTTGATAAACATTGTCCCCTTGGAAAAATTAACCAAGAAGTTTAGAATTGACTTGCACGTCCCATCAGTCCACCCATCCGACATCACGATGCATCTAGTTGTCTTCCATGTTTCCTTGAGTTAAGCTAATCTTTCTATGTAGTTGGCCTTTTCTCCTTGAAGGAGACGCCCTCTCAAATCCTGATAGGAAGGCCACTATACCCTAGGCCAACCATTGCAACAACTTCAAACATGGAATGGTAGAAGGGGTTATTGGCAATGTTAAAAGGTATATCACTCCAAAGAAAACATTTGGCCACAAGCTTGTTGGCCTCCTCCGTCTCTTTTATTTTAATCAATGATCGAATAGAAGGTTGCCCCCTAGGTGTTGACCTACCCACAAAGAAAGGTGAGGTTGATGAGTGGACTGTAGAAGTTGAGGGCCCTGTGGCTGAGAAGTGGGATTGTGGTACTGGTCCCCCCTCAGAGGAACTTGTTCCAGTTTTGCAAGTTCAAGTTCTTTTTTGTGAGCCTAGGCCCCATCCCTCTTATTAGCCTTATCAATGAGTGATTGGTTTTCAATACGCATAATTTCCGGGGTACTTTTTGGACAAGCATCCACATCAAGCCCAGGGATTTTGGCAAGGTGGTATTTGAAGCGACTAATTCCTTCAAAAATTTGTTTTCCGCAAAGATTGCATGTCAATACTTGTCTATTGGGAAGTTGCACTGGTTCACCATACACCCACATTGGATCCAATGCTTTCGACATTTTGTTTAGATGAAAATATTAAACCTATGGCACAAAAAAAAAACAAATTAAACACACGATAATGCAAAGGTTAAATAATGAGAGATATATGAATTTGAATGATTGAATCTTCCATTCAAAAACAACAAGAAGAGGAACATTGCAAACCCTAGCCTAACTCTAAAAAATTTAAAAACAAAGTTCAAATCTTCAAGTTCAAACTTCAAACAAATGAAAGAAAAACGTTTTGGATCATACTTGGAAATCTTGATCTCTTTGCTGGTGCTAATGGCAACAAGATCCATGGCTTTCTCCTCCTTGGATAAGATGCACAATGACTTCCCTCACACCTCTCTAGCTCTCTCACACTTTAGAAATGAAACAATGACCAAAAAAGGAAACCCGCGGCCCCTAAAACCCCCTTCATGCGCACTTTTTTTGTGCCTTTACCTAATAGGATGACACTTTCCATCGACCCGTGACACTTTCTCAATATCTCGTGAGTTAATGAATGTGTCGCGACACATTCAAAATTTCAGAAATGTCGCGATATTTTGCTAGGAAAATTTTGACCCCAGGAAAATTTCGACAATATATCTGATATTTCCGATATATCGTCGATATATAGAACAATTATCCCAATCAATAGTTTATAAAAATTATCAAATCTCCTCTTCGTTGCGGTCACTCACCCTCTAGGCCCAAGCTCAAGCATCCCTTCTCTTCTATACAGTTCCTCGGGCAATCCATCTTTCCTTGCAAAGGATTTCTCGCACAAGAAGAATTTCAGAGACTTCAATGAGCCTTACAGTCGAGGCATCCCTCATACTTGCTCTATCAAGGCGTCCCTCCGGCTTGTACTATCATAACACAACATGTTCTAGGGCAATCATGGCTTACCACAGGATTCTCATGTCTCAACAGTATCCTCTTTCATTTACATGATATCCACCTAGCAATTCAACATACATAGTCATAACTATGTTTCCCTTTCTATACGATAACAACTAGCAAGAAAACACTCTTGCCGCAACTTCCATAAAAACATTTCGCAACTCATAAATACAGTCTGGGCAATTATAACCATTCCCAAGGTAACAAAACAACCAATCTAGTTTCCAACTGGTCTTGATCAGTAGACCTTTTGATCAAGGAAATGTTTTTCTAGATTCCCTTCACTACGATTTAAGTATACCAAACCATATCTATATCACTACCATCCACCACTAGATGTCAATCCGACTGATTATGTAATAGCCAAATAAATTTACACATCAATTTATTTTATAAACTAAGGCAGTAACTTCATAACAGAATAATAATCTTCATAATAATAACTTTAGTAACTTAAATTTAACAACGAATAATAAATTTAATAACAGATTTAAAACAATGCATAATTTTAAATACCTGAACCTGATGCTAATAACCTTTCGTTTGTCCGCTTGCCTTCTTGACCGCTATTGCACTTTGTAAACACTGCCCAAAACCTAGTTCCACCCTTCCAACTAGGTAACTTCCTAGCTCCAGGATATCATATGGATATCCTAGCCCCCATGCCCAAAACCTCCAACAACCCCAGTGCCTGACTGATACAATCCCCACTCCAAAACTCCACCCTCTCTGCAAAATCCATCCCCCATCTCCCATCGAATGACCTCCCGTAAGCCTCCTTCCCCTCCATATTCCTCCTTCACCGACTTCCCCCCATTTACTTCCCTACCTAACCCATTTATTACCTTATCTTATCCTTTCGTCCTTAATGCCCCTTATCCCCTTTATTTATTATTTTATCCCATATTTAATGTCTTACCCCTTTGAATTAATACCTTATCCCTTTTTGTGTACGTAACTCTTAATTTAATAAAATAATTTATTAAACCCCCCTTAATCCTTTACTTAATTAATTAATGAGTCAAATAATAATTAATTAATCCTTGACAATCATGAATAATTAATTAATAATAAATAATTAGTTAATGTTATTTTAAGAAATAATTATTGTTTAGCTAATCTTTTAGGACAGTTAGATTATTAAATTAATTATAATTAATAATCATATACATCTATTTAAGCAGCGTCGTTACAGATTGGGCATCTAGAAGTGTCCCAACACTTCCTTTACCACATTCAGGACCAACATTTAATTAACCATTTTACCTTATGTATAATAAATTTTAATGTCTAATAACATTTGGAGTATTCTCTTAAAGCCCAAATACAATTTTGAAAAATGTTACTAAATATTCTAGTTCAAAACTCCAGAGTATCTTTAGATCATAATCAGTCTTAACCATTACACCTAGAACTCTTTCTTTTGTTCAACAACAACCAAGGGCGAAGGTCACTATCCTCTTTCCATGGGAATTCTGGCAAATTAGTTTCCTATCCACCAAGCAAGGGAGGTTGATGTGATTTCTCACTCAATCACTCCATATTTCTATAGCTCTGTTTATCAATGTGATTAGAAAAACACCGCCCAACAATTCCTATACCCAGAAACAAAATTTGTTTCTCAGTTCCCTTCAAAACCTGAGAGCTGCACATGCTCTCCATTTTCAGAGAATGGTCACCAGACTCATTCCTCTTTCATAGACACATCCTTAAGTTAATAGGGACACACACTCCCCTAACACAACCATGAGCTTTTAAACCTACTCTTGTCACTTCACTTATACCTTCGTGAGGTTGTTCTCAATTCTATAGGGTTCCTTTTTACTTCCTTATTGGGCCATTCCAGCAACAATTTTCATTCATTATATTTCAAATAAATTGACCTTACCATTTCCATCAATCCTATGATCATGAGGGATCATACACATATACAAGGTTAAATCCTTCACTAAAGCTGTGATTATTACTGCTATGGACCCTTTCAATTCATTCACATCCAAGTCTTGCTATTAGTGCTTGTCAACATAATCCCACTCTTGTAGGATTGAATATCATTTCCCCACAAGAAAGGATAGGCTTCCTCTTCCAGACACTAGCATGATTCAATCTCGTTGGGTATGATACCAACTAAAATTTAATCTGCATCCTTTTACTCAAGGAACTTATGCAGATAATTTCCATTCGGCAGTAATATTCTCAACATGCTCATCTTAGCCTTGGTAACCTAATCTTATGATTGTACAACAACACATACAATTGCAAAGTGAAGTCGGGTTCTTTATTTGGAAAAAATAGCAACATACAGTGAAAAATTCCAAAACATCAATCAACAGTAGAAGGATTCATTCCTTTCTTCAGTAGAGATTTAACTAAGCCTCTTAGGAATGGGTAAGAAAGGGTGTCACCCATAAAAGTTCTCTAATACTATTTTTATACGACTCGTGCATGATCCCAAGCAGGCCAAGTGTTGTTGCCATTCTCTTATACTAATTTTTAACACATCCAACCCCTTAAGTACTTTTTTAAGGAATGCGACATCAAAATTTCTCTTTCCTTAAACATCTTGAATCCTCTATCTTCATTCTCTTCTACTCACCAGTAGCGTTCCAACGACTACTACCAAGCTCAAATCCAAGCTCTGGATTGTAAGTTATGGCTTCCCGAAGTTCTTCAGGCATTCATTGGTTGAGGGCCATGTGGCATCCACGTGGATCCTATTGAAATAATGTAACATCAAAGAGTATTCAATTTATTATTGATGTATTCTTCATTAGATCAATCCCCTTTTGCAGATTGATCATGTCGAGTATTGTAAATAACCAAATCCCCTTTTGCAGATTGGTAAAACCCTAATTGTAATAGGCAGAATGAGAAGTCGGCCCTGCCAGTGAAAAGACACCTCCATCCACATGTGCCAGATTGTATAAATAAAGAGGCTAGCACCTCATTTGGACACACACTCACTTGTTCATCGGAGCGCAAGTTTGGAGCTACAGTTGGAGAAGAAGAGAGAGAGAGAGGCGCATTCTTGGGAGAGGAATTTCTGTATTTGTTTGAGTTATCTCTTGGCATTGTATTGCCTATCTATATTAATGAATTTTTTGTTGGGTTTTCTCCCCCATGAGGGTTTCCCAGGATAAATGATGTGTCTCTTGTGATTGTGTATTTCTCAGTGATCCTATCTATGCTATTGTTATCGAGTGAAATGAAAAGAAACTTAATAATAGCTTAAACCTTAACATGGTATCAAAGCTAAGCTGAAGAGAGCATTTTTCACAAGAGAAAGTGAAAAATGTCATTATTGTTGTACATGCAAATTACGACTTTTTGTTGGAGAAGTATTTCAGCCCCAAAACCATCTAGAAAAGTGTATCCTTCCTCAAGGATCACTTTGGCATCCTCAACGCAACCTTTTAGTGGCTAGATCTCCCAGAAAGTGAAACCCTAGTTTTCACAAAGTACTAGAAGTACCAGAAAACTAGAAGCACTAGTCTAGTAATCCGTAGATCAAGTTTGGAGGGGTAAAAGTTGGATTTTCTGAAATCTAACCACACCAGGCTACTCGCCTCAGCCAAGTGCACCTCCTAGTAAGTTCAGAATTTAATTTTGAGCATTTTCATTTTTGGTCATTTTCCTAGCCCCAAGTAAAAGATGTCTGCAAGAACTAAGCTTGTTGACAAGCTGGAAGGTGTGGAAAACTTCCGTGCCTAGAAGTATAGGATTGGTCTCATTCTTGAAGAGAATGACCTAGCAAGATTTGTCAAAGAAGAAGTACTAGAACCTTTTGATGTTGCAGATAAAGCAAACCACCACAAGGACATAATTAGGGCCAAAAGAATCATTGCGGATTCAATCAAAGATCACTTGATTCCTCAAGTGTCATCAAAGAAGACTTTGAAAGAAATGTTTGATTCCCTAACTAGACTATATGAAGGAAAGAACATAAACCGAAAGATGAATATAAGAACTCAGCTCAAAAATACAAGGATGCAGAGAGGAGAATCAATCCACAAGAATATTTCTCCAAAATATCTCAATTCAAAGAACTAGAAGCGATCGGAGATGCTATAGACGAAGACAAACTTATAATGATGACCCTTAATGGTATCTCAAGACCTTAGGATGCTTTCATCTAAACCATTTTTGCAAGAAAAGAGAAACTATTGTTTGACAGTCTGTGGGAAGAATGCATTCAAGAAGAATCAAGAGTAGCTAACCGAGAAGCTTTACTTTCAAGAGACAAAGATCAAGCCCTAGCTACTCACACTAAAGAAGGAAGAAAGAAGTCTTACTTCTAGAAAGAAACTCATAAAGAGTCTCACCCCCAAAACAAAATCAGTCATAAAGAATCTCGAGCAAAGAGATTCCAGAAGAAAGGACAAAGAAAGGAAAGAACTTACTCATCTGTCCAATGCTACCATTGTGACAAGATAGGACATATTGCGAGACATTGTCCAGCTAAACGACAAGAATACAAGAGGAAAAATAAGAGACATCATGCCCATGCAGTTGAAGATGAAGAGCCACCCGCAAAGATGTTAAGAGAACAAATTAAAGACTATGTCTTAATCTCGACCCTCTCAAGATCGCTAACACCTGGAGAGGACACTTGTCTCATTGATAATGGAGCTTCCAAGCACATGATAGGTCAACGAGATATTCTCTATTGCCTTTCAAAAAATAATTTTTCTCAGAAAGTCACAGTTGGAGATGATTATCAATACCCTATCAAGGGGAGAATCAAACTACAATATTAATTCAGGGACTCTAATGAAGATGAAGGACGTACTCTATGTACCAGGTTTGACAAAGAACCTACTCTCCATATCAGCTTTAGAAAAGAAAGGCTTCAGAATTGCCTTTATAGATGGAGAAGTTCTTAGATAGGCTAAGGGTAAAACCATGAAAGAAGCAATCATCATTGGAAAAGAAGAAGGTGGCTTGTATAAGCTAAAGGGTCACTCAGAAGCTGCCATGACCCATTTCATTGAGAATCCATGTGAACTTTGGCATAGAAGATTAGCTCACATCAACTACAAGGCATTATCGTATGTATGCAAGGCAGTCACAGGTCTACCAGAACTCAAGGTTGACCATGAAGGTGTGTGCAATGGATGTGCACAAGGGAAGAACATCAAGAACCCTTTTCCGAAGAAAGACAGTAAAGCAGAAGGAGTCTTGGAACTCATTCACTCAAGATGTGTGTGGCCCAATGCCATCATCCTCCATCAGTGGGTATGTATACTATGTATCTATTATTGATGATTATTCTCGTAAAACCTGGGTTTACTTTTTGAAATCAATAGATGAAGTGTTCAGTAAGTTCAAGGAATTCAAAGCCTTGATAGAGAATCTTTCTGAAATAAAGATCAAGATACTCAGGTCGGATAATGGAGGAGAATACACCTCAAAGGAGTTTGTAAACTATTGCAAAGAAGTTAGGATCAAGAGGGAACTCACCACTCCCTACAATCCTCAACAAAACAGTATAGCAGAAAGAAAGAACCGAACTATAATGGAAGTAGTGAAGACCATGATCCATGATCAAGATCTTCCAATGTGCTTATGGGCAGAAGCAACAAAAACAACAGTATATGTACAAACCGATTGTCCCATAGTGCACTTGGGTTCAAGACCCCTGAAGAGATGTTCTCCAGAAAGAAGCCAGAAGTAAGCCATCTCAAAATATTTGGCTGCCCACTATTTGTACATATTCCGAAAGACAAGAGAAACAAGTTGGACCCTTCAGGAAAGAAGGGAATATTTGTTGGATACTGTGAGGTCTCCAAGGCCTTCAGGGTTTATATACCATGTCACCATCATATTGAGATCAGTAGGGATGTGACCTTTGATGAAGATGCAGCACTCAGGAAATCAAGAAGATGCCAACTTGAAGAAGTATATGAAGAGGAACCTATAACTCCCAGAGTTGCAGAATCAGTGAGGAAGGTTCACAAAGTCACAGAACCAGTGAGGGAAGTTATAGCTTTCCCTTGATGAGGAAATTCTAGAAGATCATGACATGGTAGAATTTCAAGAACCTCCTCAGATGATGATCTCCCATAAGAGAAAGCCTACTTGGGCTAGGGAGATTATTCAAGATGGAGAGAAGTATGGTGTTCCCGAAGGAACCACGAGACAGGTGAAGAGACCTAAGCCATTCTCCAGTTATATGGCTTTGATGTGTGATCTCCTACAAAAGGAGCCTACCTACTTTGAAGAAGCCATTCAGAAGAAAGAATGGGTAGATGCCGTGACAGAAGAATACCAATCCATAATAAAGAATGATGTATGGAAAATAGTTCCCAGACCAAAGAGCAAGGATGTGGTATCTTCCAAATGGTTTTTCAAAATAAAACATGCTGTTGATGAAAGTATTGAGAAGTATAAAGGAATATTTGAGAAGTTACACCAGATGGACGTAAAGACAACCTTCCTAAATGGTGTCATAGAAAAATCTCAAGGATTTGAAGTTGAAGACGGGAAGACTCATGTCTGCAAGTTGAAGAAGGCTCTGTACAGGTTGAAGCAAGCTCTTAGAGCTTGGTATGGAAATATAGACAGTTTTCTGACGAGCTTGGGCTTTACCAAGAGTAAAGATGATTCTAACCTCTACTTCAAGGTTATGAATGATGAGTTGGTGATATTGCTGCTGTATGTGGATGACTTACTCTTAACTGGAGAAGAAAAGCTCATCACCGAATGTAAGAAGAAGCTCGCTTCAGAATTTGAGATGAAATACCTTGGCCTAATGCATTATTTCTTAGGTCTTGATGTATGGCAAAGCCTAGAGAGAATATTCCTTAACCAAGGGAAGTGTGCAGTTGAAATCCTAAAGAGATTTGATATGTTGGAGTGAAAGTCCATGACTACACCCATGGAAACGAAGTTGAATCTTTTGGTCGACAGTTTGTCACATTTGATTGATGCCATGTTGTGTAGACAAATCATTGGATCATTGATATATATGACGAACACCAGACCAGTTATCTGTTTTGCCGTGAACACCTTGAGTTAGTTTCTGGTAGAACCCAGACATGTTCACCTAGTTGCTGCAAAACATGTGATGAGGTACCTTAAGGGTACATTATATTATGGTCTCAGTTATGATGGAGATCATAATTTCACGTTGAGTGGGTACACTGATTTAGATTAGGCTGGAAGTGTTTCTGATAAGAAGAGCACTTCAGGATGTTGTTTTAGTTTGGGATCAGCCATGATCTCATGGCAGAGTAGGAAGAAATCAAGCATTTCTCTCAGTATAGTGGAAGTAGAATACATTGTTGCATGTTCTGCCAGTTGTGAAGCCATATCGCTTCGGAAGTTGTTGACAAGTCTATTCGACCTGGAGATGGAAGCAACCACGATCCTATGTGATAACCAGAGTTGCATAAAGATGACAAAGAATCCTGTATTTCATGACAAGTCGAAACACAAAGAGATCTGATACCATTACATCCATGACATGGTGCAGAGAGGAGCCATAAAGCTCCAATATGTTAGTATGGATGAACAGGTTGCCGATGTGTTGACCAAGCCTCTATCTCGTGTAAATTTTAAGCACTTTCGAGATAAGCTTGGTATAGTCCAAAAGGACCTCCTGTTGGGTATGTGTTATATTCTTTGCATGTGTGTGTGTGTGGGTGCGTCAGATACGACGACTGCGTTTGACGATCCCTTCGCCTATATTGGCGATCTCTGCCGTTGCGTCGGGCGCTTCCTAGGGGGGTCCCAGGGGGGGGCAGGTATGCCCCCCC
>JZKD02S1753283.1:78031-112108 GCA_000966675.3 Picea glauca
ATGCAAACATGCATGTTTCAGGAACGCACACGTGCTTTAGGAACATGTGCGCGTTATTTGAAATTCAATTTTTTTTCGAGTGGGTGTGACAAATCTAACAGATGTTTTTACTAAGTTGGTTTCCTCAGATTTAGGTTTAGGATGACAAACCTAGTGGTTCGGTCTACAAATACATAAAAACCTCTATTTTTATGAATTCCTCTACATATCTCTGTCTTTAACGTTATTTTTTTATAGGCTACACAATTCAGTTATTGACAAAACTGCAGACAGAGATAGAGTTGGTTGTGCAGATTCCAAATACACAATTTTTTTTTTAAATTAATAATGTTTACTATTTTTAATTTATTTTTGTCTTGACATATATCAAAATCCTACAATACATACCTCTCTTATTTCTGCTATAACTTTTTATCGGTTTAACCATTTCTCGAATGAGTTATATGAGACACTAGAGGAGACCTACAATCTAAATAAAATTGTTTTGATCATGTTAAGACCCTCTTAGCGTGCACAAATATGTTGACTTTGATAATTTTAAAAATATGTAAAATTAGTATTATAAATTTCCAAAAAATACATGACATAAGAAAAACGGGTTCTCTACAAATATACAAGTTTTTGGAATAAAATTTCATCGTTAAGGTACTCAACACCTGCACGAACAAAAACATATACCTTATATTTTGTTGGAAAAAAAGATACCATTGTTAGAAAAAATCAATTTTGACATAGTTATTCACAGTTTCTATGAATAAAAGTTGTATATTCGAAAAAATAATTGAATTTCCTAAGTTTCATCTTCTTACACCATATTCAAATTCATTGTAAAAGTACCTTGAATAATCCCTCCAAGTTAACATATTGTTGTTTTTCCAGGTTTGCATTGCCACTAATGTTATAACACCCTGTTTCCGCCAGTCTATAAAAATAACTATATTGGCCAAGAACTATGACAAACTCAAAAACATGAATGTTTGATTTGACGGACCTTTTTATGAAAGGTCGATGAATGTAAATTATGTTATGAATATGTGTTGCATGGCTGCTGGGAGGGGGATGTGCTAAAAGAGACCACAATAGCTAATGAGAGGTAGTGGAAGGGACCTGGAATGGTTGCGTTAACTTCCACCGAGACAGTACCGTATTGGTTTTACTTGCCCAAAGACCAAAGAAACTCTCTAACTCTGGAATGGATTTCCCGTCAGATTGGTAGGTGGGGAGGCTCCTCAAGAGTTAATGAGGGGATGGGGGTGAACCGCCCATCCATAATAGCTCCCAGACCTGACCGCGGATGGGGAAATTCGCGCCACACACAATCTTGCAGAGAAAAGGTAAGAGAGGAAGTGTGGTAAGGGGGAGAAGGGGAGAACGCGTGCAACTGGGATTGCAGGGAAGAACTGGAGAAACTTTGGAAACACAGGGAGTTCCGAACAGAGGAGAAGGAGATTAACCTTCGTCCTTGACTTCCGTTGAGATGGAAGTAGAAAATTGAACCCTAAGCATCGTGGTCTAGCTCGGGGGTGGCTAGTGATAAATGCGTTTGGAGTCACTGAGCCTACGATTGGGTGGAAACGAGCACCCCTCTCAGCAGTCGCGTCACACCTGGAGTTTTCTGATAAGTGTTATGTCTTGTATTTTTGAATCGAACGCATGATCATGTTTATATGCTCATAGATGGTTTTTGTATTGAAGTGTTTGCCTGTGTTTTGATTTGGAGAAATGGGATACATGGTTATACTTATATGACCATAATCGGTTTATGTATGGAATGAGTAAGTTCAAAATACGAGCCTGTTCCCTTGAGAATTGTCCTATCTACTTGGCTTGTGCGATGCCTTGGTTTAATTTCCTGAAGGCACTTCTCTCAGAAAGCCTCTTCGCACTCCAGAGTCGGAGTGAGTCCCTCGAAAGGACTACTATGATAGTAAACCCACTAGTTTACTTTACCCCTTACCACCGAATTTATAGCTCGGCGAATTAGGAAGACTTTTACTCAGGTCACCAAGCCTAGGGATAATTTACCCAAGAACCCTTTGAAAGATCTGTCAGAACTCTATTGCTTGTCGGCCTTAACCTTCGCATAGGTAGGAGGGTGGACTTGGCAACGTCCTGGAAGTCCCGGAGTATCCAGACCCGTTCATCGACATTTTGGCATTTCGGCACCCGGGAAACCAAAGGGCAAGACCCTTCATCGTCGCAAGTCACGTAGTCCCGGCATGTGAAACTCCGAATTAGCTTAGTGTGAATAGATTTTGGCATTTCGACATTTCGGCGTTTCGGCACCCAGGAAACCAAAGGGCAAGACCCTTTGTCGTCGCAAGTCGCAAAGTCCTGGTATGTGAAACTCTGAATTAGCTTAGCGTGAATAGGTTTCGGCCTTTCAGCATTTCAGCACCCGGGAAACCAAAGGGCAAGACCTTCGTCGTCGCAAGTCGCGAAGTCCCGGTATGCGAAACTCTGAATTAGCTTAATGTGAATTGGTTTCGGCATTTCAGCATTTCAGCGTTTCGACACCCGTGAAACCAAAGGACAAGACCCTTCGTCGTCACAAGTCGCGAAGTCCCGGTATGTGAAACTCTGAATCAGCTAGTGTGAATAGGTTTCATCGTTTCGACGTTTTGGCACCCGAGAGACCAAAGGGTCAGAACCCTCATCTTCGCAAGTCGCGAAATCTCGGTTCGCGAAACTCCGGGAGAATCTGGACTGTCCATTGGAGGAGACGCGTGGTGAGTAGTCATAGTTCCGAGAAAGCTCTGAAACCCCGTAAGTCATTGGATCCCGTAGGACAACAAGGGGGTTAAGGCTGAGTGTCCTTCAATTCCCTTAAGCTCAGGAGGGACAGTGACCATCAGATCCAAATCAATGAGGCTTGTTGATCTCCTACACAAATTTTCATTTCGGGTTTCGAGGTTTGAAGAGTCAAAAGACTCGACTCGCTTGCATTTCAAACTCCTGATTATCGAAGTCTTGATACGGCTAGGACCGTCGGATCAGGAGGAAGAATTGCAGCCATCGAACTCAACAAAGGGATGATTTCGGGTTTCGGGGTTTGAAGAGTCGAAGGACTTGACTCTCGAGCATCGCTGAGTCGCGAATTGCGACAGGCACCTCTTGGCTTGGCCCAGGGTCATAACCGATGATCACATGAAGGTGAAGCCCGCGCTTGGTGCTTGAGTTGTACATAACGGGTTTTTCAATGAAAGGACCGATGGATTGGCTTAGTGAAGGTTCCAACAAGAAGAGCTAGCCTACGCTAGGACCTAGTAGGAACTCGAGGATTCTATCCCTCGAGAAAAAGGAGAAAAAGGCGAAAAATCTATTAGGTCGTAGTGGGTGTGTGACAAATGCGTCATGAGAGGCCATGATTAGCTTACACTCACCCCTACTTGATTAGGAAAGATTTAGAGTATAGGACACAATATACTTACTAGGAGGCTATCAAATAGTGGTATAATACTCAAATTTTATCCCAAATCAATCAAATTCCTTCATTGTCCATTGTCCCATGTTAATATTTTTTTTATCAATGCCAATCACTTAAATACTCTGAATTTTAATGGAGAAGGTAACTTCCATGTTACCATTCCACTCCTACTTTCTAACCTATTTTAGCAACATAACCAAGCTTCGCGGTATGAGTCACTGTTGCAACATTTTTAGACCAATAAATTTCATCATCTCGGTCTGAAACACAAATGGCATTGTGTTTAAGGGAATCAATATAGTGGTTCCATTCCTCTACCAACTCATGCCACATTCTGAAGTCTTTAGCTGACTTCCATACTTGTATAGCTTCACGATGAATCTATACCCATGATGCATCACTTAGAGTAGTTATGCCATTGTTACGACGATACAACCTAATATGTTCTAAAATTCTATAAATTTCCCCATAATCGATCCATGGGTCCTCACTGATTTTCACTAGGGTGTTCTTTCCAATATTTCAAGCTACCCACAGACTGACTATATAATAGGCTTTAACTAATCATTTTGATGGATTTGAACCACCTCTAAAATATTTAACTCTTTGTTGAATCCATGCCTCTAGATCCTTGTCCTCTAGATACACTCTCATTACCTTCCCACACAATCCTTTGTTAAACAACATCCACCAAAGATTCTTGGCTACCAAAGCCTCTCCAAAGATATGTATTTTTTTTAATCCCCATCCGCTATATTCCTTTGAAGTAGCAATTCTTGACCACATGACACTCTTTTTCCTTAATACATGACCAGGAAAAGGTAGAGCACTTCTTCCATATCCTTTTGGTAATTCTCTTTGGATCATACCAGCCTTCCTCCCCTTGATAACCATCTATGACACCAACAATTAATTTGATCCTCAATATTTTTTATCATCCATAGTTAATCCCCTTTTTATAGTTATTTGGTTTTAAAAAGAAGCCCAAGTACTTCACTTCAGTATCAAGGGGCTACATTCTCATTGGAAAAATCTGAGTCATCTGTCTCTTCAAATTATCACTCATATTGTTATACAATATACAAGATTTAAGTTTAATTCCATCCATATCAAGGACAATTTTAAGGTATCTTAATTCCCTAAGAGTTCCTCTCCCAAAGAGAGGAATGCCATCGACAAACAACAAGTGTGTAATAATAGTTGTACTTGCTATGTTGATCTCTCTTAAGAATTTGTTTCGATTGGCATCCAAGCTCGATATGTTTAAAGCTTCTGCAATTATAAGGAACAACAAGGGTGCCTATGGACATCCCTACGTGAGGCCCCCAGTTAGCCCTTGAAAGTTTTGACTATGAACCAATAACTAACACAACAAAATTGGCCTATTCCAAACACCCAATAACCTAATTAACTGATTATAGATTCATGCTTGTTTGTAAAAGCACCAATCTCAAGAAGAACCAATTGACTTTATCATATGCCTTGGAGAGATCAATCTTCATTACCATCGATGCTTGCTCCCCTCCTTTCATTGAATGGAAACATTCATGTGTTGTCCCAATTGCATCATGAATCTTCCTATTGAGAAGAAATCCAAACTCTTCCTATAGGATTACTACAGACATGGCTTGTTTAAGTCTATTAACAATAATCTTCAATACAATCTTATACACAAAGTTGCAAAGTGAAATCAACTTAAAGTCCTCGAAGGCGATCGGATCAGGCTATAAAGGTTACATTCAATTCCCCCAACATTTTTATGGAGTGCTTTGACTAGTCAATAACCCTAAGGAGATCGTCCTCCAAGAAATCATAGAAGCCTAAATAAAACTCATGGTTCAAGGTTTTAAACGTTACATTCAAGGCCCCCAACACGTGCTTTGACTAGTCAATAACCCTAAACAGATCATCCTCCAAGAAATAATAGAAGCCCAAATAAAATCGATGGTCCAACCATCAGGTCCAAAGATTTTAGCGTTTTTAAAAGAAGACAAAACAACTTTTTGTTCCTCCTTTGAAACAACTACTTCCAATCCAACATTTACTTCTTTCATCAAAGAGTCCAAATGGCTTAATCACCTTCATTATCTCATGAATATTAGAGACCCTATTATCTATAAACAAATTTTGAAAGTGTTTTTTGCCCGCTCATGCCAAATCATGGAATGAAGAAAACCTGACACCATCCTCCCTCTCCAATTCCCAAATTGTATTGAAGTTTTTCCGATATGCAACATACTTGTGGAAGAACTTGGTATTGTTGTCGCCCTCCAAAAGCCAAATGGTTCAACTCTAAAGCATCCACTCGGTCTTTTGTAAGTCCAACAAAGCCTTCTTTTTCTTTAGTTGTCGTAACTCTTCTTCTCACAAGACACCACTAGAGTTTACATCAAAGAGAACCTCTATGGCTTCCTCCAAGTCCTTCATCTCCTTTTAATTTTCTAACTATTGATCCCTAGCCCATGAGATTGTCAACTCTTTTATACTGTTCAAATTGTTAGAGAATTGATACATCCGAGAATGATCAAATTGTTATGGAATTGATACATAGTAGAGGAACCAACATCTCAGTCCAATTTTCTCCAATTCTTTTTTACAAGAGATATGAAACTCTCATCATGAAGCCCGACGTGATTAAATTTAAAGGGAGAAGGGGGTTTTGATCTATCTCTTCAACCTGTACCAAAATAGGCACATGGTCGGAAAGCCCTCCCGAAACTTGTAACCTTATATTTAACAATTCTATTTCTTTCTCAAAACTCATCACCACATACCTTGTTAAGACACGAGACAACTTTCCTCCCTATAACTTTACATTCAACAAACTATATTGAACCAATTTTATATGGGATGAGCTATTTGAATGATAAAGGTAAATACTTCAAATATTTTTTTAAGGCGTTTGTATATCTTTCAACCAGTTTTATTGCCATTTTCCCACTCACAGCTAACACACTAATAATAATAATAATTTATTTTTAAGGTCACTAAGGCAGACACAAAATTGGTGTATGAGACCCTCTTGTTTGTGGGACAAGGGATCTCCTTCGTCCAACTATTTGATTGGTAAAGTTGACCCTCTTGTTTGTGGGACAAGGGACCTCCTCCACCCAACTATTTGATTGGTAAAGTCGACCCTCTTGTTTGTGGGACCTCCTCCACCCAGCGATTTGATTGGTAAAGTCCACAGAGGTATACATACCCTACCCCTCTCGATTTGAACTTGTAACCTCTTAAGACTTGAACCAAAAAAATGACAAGATTGAGCCCACCCAAAACTCTATGACATTTCATGGCAAAAATTATGAACCGCTAAAGAGAAATAATTAGTAATTATATGATGTCCATAGCTGCAACATAACGCTGACCAACCATATCCATGTGAACTTCGTTGTGTAACCATTTCCTTAATGCCTATAATACCCTCGCATTACGCTCCACATCATGGCGAAATAAAACACGTAAACCCTAGCGAACTGCACGAAGCAATCCGGTTGCTTTCTTCATGGACTCATTTTTCCCCCAAACAAGGATTATCAGTTGCATCTTCCAGATATAGCTATACCAGAACGGACGATTGACCATCTAAATAGGTATGTTAAATAAAGCATAACCTAAATAGGTATGTTAAATAACTATTATCTTGCAATATTTTAAATATCTATTTTCATTGTAAGACGATATGAAAACGAGGTTGATCCCATCGCGTCTCGGGAAAAATATCAGGCAAAGAAACAAATCAAAACAAGCATTCACGGTTTCCAGGGCCTGTGCCTCACATTTCTTAATCTATTTTATCCGGCAGTAATCTGCCTTTGAGCCATATTTGTTACTGCATTTACTCTTTTCAGTCTTTAGAAAAGCCTCACAGTAGCTAGACTCTATCAGTAGATCATAACGAATTTCACCGTTTTTTGGATAGTAATTCACAAATCATTCTCCAAATTTCTGAGACCTTTTTAACCCCGCGCGATTTACTACATTCCAGGGCGGACATCTAAATGTAAAGTATCTAATTAAGAGCCGGCCAAGTCAATAGCTAGTATCGGCAGGCCCCTTCACCTTAGCTACTTGATCAACTGAATATGGTTTTGGAACTATTTCCACCCTGGCTGCTAGCTTCTGTTTGCTTCTCTGCGACTAGAGAACTAGCTGAAGCTGCTCCTGGAACTACTGAACCAACTGGATATGCCTAATTGTAGTGCCCAAAGCCCTTCCCAGCGCCACGTCCACTAAACACACAACTGCTCAAAGTGGGACTATAATATCATTCTCCAAATTTCTGGGACCGTTTTAACCCTACTCGATATACTACTACCCTCCGAAATATTGGGGAAAGAACGGGCCTCTACAATATCCAAGAGATTCAAACATGTCGCAAAGAAAATTTCTCGGACCTTTTTAACCCGGCTCGAGATACTAATCCCCTCCGAAATATTGGGAAAGAACGGGCGTCTACGATATTCATTTAGAGTCAAAACATTTATTTCACAAAAAAAATATATCGAGAAATAAATATCTTCAAATTTGAAGAATAAATACAGGTACAAATTTGGGGCGCACTTTTATCCTCTTATCCATCTGAGTAGGCTAATTTGGGAGCAATTTTTCTTCACTAGTTTTATTTTTCAGGGAAAATAAATAGGCATGAATCTCCCTAGATTTTTAGGGGTAGTCTGAATTTGGTATGGATCAAATTTCTATGCATTTCAGAATTTTACTTTAGAGTTTTGTCTTATTTTAAATCAATCTAAATGCTCAGAAGATCAATCAGAATTCTAAATTAGTTTAAAATTTAAAAACAAACAGCCAAAAAACCTACCGAAAAAACAACTTTAACTAAAGATGGAATATTGCTTCCGAGTTAGCCCACTCCCTTATCCATCTACTGAATTGTTTTAATCACTGGTTTCTGTGTAAAACTATCTTTAACAGATGTTTTTTATTTACTTCTTGTACCTTGCAAAGTAATAAATCTGACCCGTTTTGAGAAAATGATACGGATGACTTCAACATTAATAGAATAGAAAGCTAGATTGCTTTCTTTAACAACCCGTTCTTGCGTTTCGAGAAAGTAGCATAGCAGTGACTACGGTTTTGAATGATTTTGAGCCACACCTTACCAGGCAAAAATTATGCCACCCGAAGAGCCAGTTCGTACAATAAGTAAATTTTTTCCATGACAAAGCATTGTAAACCCTTCCGTACAAAGGTAAACCCTTCCTAAGTTCCTTGTATCAACGCGGATGTTATCATCAATATCCATTGTAAGTTTAACCTGTCGGAATGAACTATGCCACAGCTGTGGCATTTTACTTCTACAAAGTACTCTCCTCTATCTTCAACGACGATTGATTGATTTGACTCTTGGGGCTTTGTCAAAATCATCCATGATCCACACTAAAAAGTGAAAATCTTTTATATCTTATTATGTTAAATTTGTATATTTGTATTGAGAAACGTTATTATTGGTTGCTATTTGTGAAGGTGTATTAAAGTATTATTCTTATTTGTTATTTGAAATTAAGTTAATTAAAATTATCCACTTTACGAACCAATCGACCAGAAATTGATCAGGTATGTCGGCCTTAATCATTCTCCGACGACGTCTCCATTCATGAATATGATCGGAGATATGTGTGGAGTCGTTTTGTCGGAACGAGGTTAACAACTCTGTCCCAGTCTCATAACGAACTGGAAGTTTAAAGTGGTTCAGAAAAGCCATTGCAAGGCTGCCAAAATCAGAATACGTAGCTCGTGGCAACTCAATGTACCATTTCGCTGTGACTCCTTCAAGTTCGTTGGAAAAGCCTAAGCCTGATACTGTCATCCATGAGCGAGTTCGAAGAACACCACAAATGGAAAGTCATGACGTGATTGGCAGGAAGTTGGTAGACTTTTATTTTGAGTAGTTAGTAATTTGTAAGAGGAAGTCTTTTATTCTTGCTTAAAATCTTATGAGGTTGTTATTCTTTCCATACATTTTAAGAAGTTAAACTATTAACCAATTAGAAGTAGAGTAGCATTGAATGATGTTTTACCTTTTGTTTAAAAACCTATGAGTTGGCTTTGGATAGTTATTTTGTTTTCATACATTTTAAGAAGACAAACTATTAACTAATTAGAAGTAGAGTAGTATAAAATGATGTTTTACTTTTTATTTAGACAAGGGTTGTATGGCAATGGAGTCCCTGCCTAGTTAGTTGGGAAATACATGTTGAACAATGGAACTTAATATAATTAAATGCACAAGTAATGAATATTTTTTGTCAAAAGATAATAATTGAAAGTTGTTTGTTATTCAAAATGTATAATGAATCATAAGCTGAATGGAACTATAATATTCATAAATATAATATAAATAATATATTAGATAATAAATATAATATAAATATAATAATGCATAATAATAAATACATACTACACCTTTTCTATATTTAGATGTGGTGATTGGTGAAATTCATTTATGTAATTAATTCTACATATTGAAAAACATGAAGGGAGCAATAACACTTCAATTCTATCAACCAATTAGAAATGAAAAACACAAATATTTTTATTATATCCAAAAATATATATTTGTTTTCCTATGTTAAACATTACATTGCATACACAAATCTATGGTCAAAAGCAAATTAATGTCTCATCAATGTCACAGCAAAAGAAAACTCATTGCTATAGTCCCATGGCATAGACTAATAAGAAGTAGGTTATTTATTAGTCTTCACAACAAAACAATGTTATGTTAATTCTAATTGTTTGAGTATTGTCCTATTTAAAAATAGAGAAAGTTTCAAAATGTCTAATAATCTATGCTATCATAATTGTAATAGAAAAGAGCCTAGTCTTCTTCATTGTCTCCCTAATCCCTTAATTCTTATTAATTTTCCAACCCTAACCCTACCCTAGATGGCATTAGCAAGCAACAATATTTCTCATTGACTTGTTGCAACTGCTCCAAGATAGTACTCGCGAGTGGATTGCTTTCTTTGTGACTAAGGCCATATGGCAAGCTATAAATTCTTTTATATGTTAGTAGAGGTAGAGGGTGGGGGAATATATAGTGGTTCTACTCCATGAAAAGCATGTGGGTTTGGGATGATGGGTGCTAATTCTTTATCAATTTATTTGTTGGTGGTGGTAGCACTATAGGCTCAAACCTTCTCCTCCAAACACTCCAAGTTCTGAAATGTGGTGGCCTTGTGCCTACGTGCAAACCCTTGTGTAGTGTTGATCGCTTAGGAGTTCTAGCTTCATGTATAAGTCTTTTTAGGTGTGTGCAAACCCCTTGAGCTCTGTGTTTGAGAAGTTTATATTTGCATTTGTATCTAGGTAGATTAGACTCTACCATGTATTCCTCCTCCTTCAATGAGCTTCCCCACTTCTTGTTACTTCTTCAAAAATGATATTTTATAAACTAAGACCAATACCTTGTATTCCATTATTACTTCGAATAATGTACCTTTTCCATAATGCTTCCAAGAAATTCTTCCAATCTCCTTTTTTTCCTTTGAAGCCTACTGCAAATATAAAGCACAATTAGGAGGTCCATTTGACCATGATAATGAAACTAACATGGAGTGGAGAACCATTATCCCCATAACCTTTATAGTGTCGTGAACCATATACCTAACACCATACCTTATCAAGGCATCATCTTAAATTATATTACTTACACCATTCTATTACGAGCCTTCGTCCCAATCCCATCTCATCTACCTTATCTAGACCTACATAAATAGTATATGTGCCGACTCCAGAAGACCATCCTAGATTAACTGTCACCTACCAAAATCACATTTTACATCGTAATAAATCTCCGAACTGAACGGTGTGACGTCTCCCTTCCGTGACACCCCATACTTCCGTGACACCCCATACAGATAAATGATGTTTTACATCGTAATAAATGTCGGAACTGAGCGGTGTAACATCTCCCTTCAGTGACACCCGGTACGGATAAATGACGTTTTACATCGTAATAAATGTCCGAACTGAACGGTGTAATGTCTCCCTTCCGTGACGCGGATAAATGATGTTTTAGTTTTAAAGCACCTAGTCAAATTGTTTCTAAATGTAAATAGTAACACCTGACTGCAAAGATTATACATATTGAAAAGACGGGAGTATGAATGTGATGTGACATTTACATTGAGAGGTGTGATGTGCAATGTTTTGAGATGAAAACAAATACGAGTTGAAGAAGGAATTTTATATGTTGTGGGACAATATTTTAAGGAAAGAAAAGAAATGTTGTGCAGCAGGTTTTTAAACGCAAATTACACCTCAATGTAAAATATATATATATATATATATATATATATTTAATAGGAATGTCGAAGTAATATTTAAGGAAAGCTTTTATATTAATGTTAATGTTGTTAATTGGAATCATAAAAATATTGAAATTTAATTTGGTCTTATTTGATGTTGGTTCATTCAAAATAATCATCTCCTATATTTGGTAAAAAAAATTATACAATTTGAAAAGAGGGTGTAAATCCTAACTTAATATATATTCCTCTCAAAAGAAGAAAGGAGAGTACCCAAACGTGAAAAAAATAATGATATAATAATTTAGAGGAGTACTTTCTACGAGTCTTAATTCTTTGCATTTGAACAAGAACAAAAAAATGATACCAAAAATCCTTACATACTTCTCCGCCTTCAATTATGTGTCTTGGAACTAAGGGAAAATGAGATTTGAGAAGTTGAAAGAATGCACTTACCTTTGGAAGGTTTCTTGTCAGGGGCAGAATGAGGTTGCTTACAACTCCATAGTTTCTCATTGAAGATGAGGGTAGATTCGACATTATCTTAAAGAGAAACTCTTCTTTTACGTTTTTGTGAACATGAAATAAAGAGTCGGGGAGTTTCAAGAACGTGGCATTGTAACATGTTATAAATGGTGCTCCCAAAATTGTTCTTACACTCATTATTTTGCTCATCATAGTGACCTAAAATAATGAAGTGGTTTAAGCAATAAATAATACATTCAACAAAATAGATTATAAACATCATGGAACAAACCATTTTTAAGAGAGTCATGTTCATTCTTTTAACTACACCATTATGTTGAGGATTGTATGGAACTATAGTTTGATGTTTGATCCCGTGTTGGTGAAGATAGTTTTCTAATTCATTGGATGTATATTCACTTCCATTATGAGTATGAAGAGAGCCAATGCGAGTTTAAGCTTCATTTTGGATCCATATATGAATTTTTTTAAAAGTTTCAAAATCTTGTGATTTATCTTTCAACAAGTACACCCAAGACATCTCGGTGTAGTCATCAACAAAACACATGATATATTTATTGACATTAGCAAATGAAACAGGCATGGGGCCACACAAATCAAAATTTATTAGTCCGAGTTTTCTACATGCTTTGGAAGTAGAATCATGAAATGGTTATTTGCTATGTTTTATAAGGATACAAGCATCATATTGCTTCAAATTCCTAGGAAAAGTAGGCAAACTAGAAACACCCTTCTTTTTCAACAAATGAAGGGTGTCATAATTAATGTGACCAAATTTAGCATGGTACTAGAGACTAGATGGCATTATACCTTCATCGTGATGGAAGAGGTATGTAGAATTTTGTGCATGAGAAGACATCCCTTTCAACTTCATCAGTCTTTCATCTTCCACTCCAATCATAACAACCATGTTACTATAAGCCTTCCTTGTTTCAACTTTGCCACAAAAAATATGAATAGAGTGGCCTTGCTATCGAATGCGCATAAGAGACATCAAGTTCCTTCATAGCTTTAGAATATAGAGCACATCATCCTGAAGAAAAGACGAGAGTCCACACAATTCAAGCCTAATGGTGTCAATTCCCAAAGGTTTGAGACTTGATTTTTCTGCAAAAGAAACTATGCCATCTACATTATCATTGAAATATTCGAAGAAGTCTCTCTGAAAGGTCCTGTGGCATGTAGCCATGCATCTCTCCAAGAAGCAAATAAAGTGTTAAACAAATATTCAGTTACGCCTATATTGCATTTGACAACAATATAATGAAAAGATTTTGTTTCTTTACCTTTCATCAGATCTGATGTTTTACCTTTTTCTTCTTTCTAACTTTGTTTTTCTTTTATTTCCTCCCATGGGATTCTACATGTATATACTTCATGTGACCCATTCTTTCTGCAACGGTCACAATGAAGATCATATCTCTCACCATGGTTATGTCTACCCCCTCTACCTCTAAAATTCTTTCTTCTACGTCCTCTCTTGCTACCTTCTCCTCTAGAAGAATCATGTAACACTTCAACTTCCGACATACAAAAATATTTTTTTTATTTAGAATTTCACTTTACAGTAAAAACAAAACTTGTGAATAATTTTGTTATATTTCCATTGACTATTTTTCAATTTTTTTTTATCAAGATTTGATATGTCAATTTGACAATTGTTTAACAGTGTGTTCCTTAAACATGAAAGGAATRATAATGAGTTATTGTTTTCCACAACAATGTATCTATTATTAAACTTATGTTTTTAAGAAATGAAATATACGACAACAATCTACAGAGACTCTATTTTATTATGACTATAATTTTGCATCTAACGGATGAATATTATAATTTCTAGAATTTTTTGAAGTTGACTAAGATGAAAACGTTGCAGATTTTAAACATGTGTTTTTCTACACCTTGTATCTATCTTAATTTTTACTTAAAATTAAAATCTAAAAATACCCTTTTGAAGAGAACAGTTTAACAATTATGAATATAATTTTTCCATAATTTTCCATCGTGTATTTTTAGAGATATGGATTTTTCATTTCAACAAATCATAATCTTTTTTTTTTTTTTTTTTTTTAAGTAAAAAAGTGGGACCTTTCATATTAAAACTTCATCCAAAAATGAGGATACATGACACATAGGAGCCAGGTGTCCTTCCTGTGTAGGAAACCAGGACACCTGGCTATCTCACTGTAACATGTCCAAACATTATAGAGAGCATAGAGCATCCCTGCCCGTAGGAAACCAGGGGGTATAATTGTGACTGACAACAGATTGATAATATAGTTTCTAAGGCTATCCGGACTAACGCCTAGAGGACTACTGTCCTGTAACAACAAACATAAAGAAAAGCATGCAAACTCTAAGACCTATTAACCAGTGCTCTCCTTGTCGTCCTCCGCTTCTGCTGCACGAACTGGTATTGCAAATCGTTGTGCACAAGTAGGACATAGGCGCTTGGGCGTGTCGTTGCAATAAGCCACATAAAGCATATCCAGGCGCTGGCTTGCGAAGACCGCTCGAAAGATTTGGTCTTCAACCAGACTTCTCACTTCAAATATGAGTTGCAACTGCTTCGGGAGTAAAAGAGGCGGCGAGGGCGGCATCGGCTGCTTGTCATCACGTCCCAGACGTTCTGCGTCCTTAGCTGCACCAGCGTCCATCCGCTGCGCCAGCGTCCATCCGCTGCTCCTCTTCTATGATGCAATTGTCCGTGCAGGGGTCCGAGGAAGCTTTAGCGCAAGAGTCGGAGGAGGTCCTGCCGCGGGGAGTAGTTCCAGCGCTGAAGGTGCGGGTGTGGGGGTCCCAATTATCAGGGAAGGTAACCATTTTCTTTTCCGAGAAATCCGGTGGGAGCTGAATGCTAATATCCTCTTCCACGATTGTGCCAGGAGGTGAACCTGCTTTCGGGACTGCATGCCGTCGTCGCTTCCTGGCTAGAGTCACTGTGCTTTGGAATTCTCGGTGTTGTTTCCTTCTAGAGGCGGCTGCATACCAGCCAACCCCTCTGTGTGGTCGTCCCCTCAAACGCGGCATGACTGAAACGGAGGTTAGAGCCAAGTCGCCGAAATCTTGATGGCAGCCTCGTTGCGCAGGAAGCTGCTCAAACACAATGGAACTCCCGAGAAGGTTGATGGGCAAATAAACCACCATAAACTCCATTAAAGCCATGAGCTTAATGCTCTGGCTGGCCAGACCGAGGGCGCTCGTGCTGAGTTGCATCAGGTTACGGAGAAGGTGGGTGTTGACGCTCACATTGAATCGCGGAGTGTGTGGGGAGGACCGGCATTAAAGGCCCCCCGCCTCCCCTCGTCACCTCCCCTTGCCACCTACCCTCGCTATCCTCTACGCGTGTCACCCCATTCGGGGCAACGAATCATAATCTTACCTAAAAATATTATGCAGTGATTTTTTTATAAAATTAAATAAAACTAGATAAAAACAATGAAAATGAAAACAAATTATACCCAATGAAAGAAGATTCAATTTTAAAAATGTTGGTATCAATTCTCAAACTAAATTTTGAGTATTTGTAGGAGTCTGCTACCTCCAAAGATGAAGTAAGATGGAGAGAATTTGCAGTTTCCTGCAAACAGTCTCATTTTCAAGTTTTCGGCCGAAATATTCTTTTGGCCGAAATCTAGTTCTTAATGGAATCCGTTAAAAATAAACGTTTCGGCCGAAAAGTATTTCGGCCAAAATATGCTTACCACGGGAAAATAATTCATTCAAAAAACATTGTACACGAATTTCAAGGGCACCATTAAATTTAACGTGAAAATTTTCGGCTGAAAGAAACATTTGTTCGGCCGAAAAATTGCCGCTAGAAATTTTGGAGACCCTATTGTCACGAAAGTGTTACTCAGATTCATGATTTTACCCTAAAGTAACTATACCATAATTTAGTATTGGTGTTGCTAATGTGCAGTTACAAAATAGTACCTAAAGAAAGAGAAGATTAAGATGATAACGACACTCTATAAAACAATGTGAAGTTTGCATCTTGTATAGACATATCAAACATAAGAAGACATTAATAACCAAGTACTTTTGTTTGGCCAAAAATGTTGCAAGAGGCAATCGTCTTTTATCAAAATTAGCTAGGAATTGCATATAGAGTCAATAGTTTATCCATGCCTCTAGGAGATGGCATTAGATTCATGGTTGAACTACTAACATGTTGCATTGTTAGGATAAGAAGTGTAACTTTCAAGCAACCTTTCAAAGCTAGAAGTGACAATGGCGCATATGGATGTAATCAAAGAAACATCATTCTTGTAAGTTTGTAAGATGGTCGTTATCAATTCCTAGCCACCAACAATAGCTCAAAGTAGTGAATTTAATCTTCTAGATTATATCAATAGAATCCATTCTCTAATAGAACATATGGATTTGTAATTCATTATTTTATATAAAACTCAATTCGATGACCCTAGTAGATTCATGGTTGAGCTACCCTAGTAGATTCATGGTTGAACTACTAACCTATTAATGTTGGATTGTTAGGCTAAGAAGTGTAACTTTCAAGCAACCTGTCAAAGCTAGAAGTGACCATGGTGCATATGAATGTAATCAAAGCAACATCATTCTTGCAAGTTTGTAAGATGGTCGTTATCAATTCCTAGCCAACAACAATAGCGCAAAAGTAGTGAATTTAATCTTCTAGATTATACCAATAGAATCCATTCTAATAGAACATATGAATTTGTAATTCATAATTTAATAAAATTCAATTTGATGACCCTAGTCTTTGCAGAGGATTCCAAAAGCATGACCCAAAGTTTATTATTCCAAATCCAACATGAAAAACATTTTGCAAGCGTAAATCAAGGCATGGTAAACACATTATTATAATTATTAAAATCTCAATCTTGTTTATGTAATATTGTTGTGCATTCTCATGGAACACGTGAAAGCCATTGCATATATACACCCATTTTAACTTGTGTTACTAGTGTTATATAGCATGTTCGCATGCTAGGTGTGAGAAGTCATCCTTGAAATCATTTTTCCTATGTTTCCTAACCCCAAGGGCTTGACTTTGGGATCATTTAATGGTTCAAAGTCATTAACCGAATATGGCAATGATACTTGAAGTAATGCTAAAATGAAACAGGAGAAATCAAACTCCATAAGTAAATAAATGTGAGCAAGTAGTGTAAATTCCTTAAGCATGGTGAGTTCATGGTAATAACATAATGACAGTGCCAATTCCTATAGATAAAAACATATATCTTGAATGTTTATGAATCTAATATCTAAAGTCATCAAAAGTTCAAGCCCTTATGATTTTGGAAATTGCATTGTTGACATATTTCCACAAGTTTAATATAACAACTTACCAAAAAGCATGTTTATGAAGTGTTGAAAAACATAGATGTCATGAATATACAACACAACGAATCAATTAAACATTTTGATAGTTATTTCCCTTTTCACAGTATTGTATAATGTGACAATCTCCATGAATCCCTCGATAATGTTCAAACAATGAAAAACCCCAAAAAACATTGAAGTGAAATAAATCATTTGAATAGTTCTTGCTATGAAAACTGAAGAAAATTGTTATACGACATATGCACAACCATCATAAAATAGACATGGATAATCTTGTAGCACAAAATATACGTGGATAATATTGTAGCTTGAGGATCATGTGAACCAAGGTGTTTCTTAAGGATTCAAATATTATACCAAGTATGGTATTCTAGGCGACTATTTAAATTTGGAAAAATCATACATGTAGATATGTAGGTGAATATTTAATAAAAAACGTACAATTTACTATTAAAAAATGTAAATTTTGACGAATACATCAACCAAAACATATTTTATACTCCTAAAATGAACCATGAACTATTATAAACTTAATCTAATCTCTAAATTAAAAAAGCCAATATTATAAAATCTAAAATATATAAAGAAGCTAAATATAAAGATAGAGAAATATTAACATTGAATAAAAATTACATAAACTAGAATACCCCGGAAGTGGGGGAAGGTATCACTGAAGTGGATTGGGTGGTTATGTTTTTTAAAGATAAGTGAAGTTTTTTTGAATGGTTCATGAATAATCAATAGAATATCCATTGAATAGGTTCTGTGAATAACTAATTAAAAAGAGCCGCTAAAGGGTTAAGCATCAATGAAGAGATGGTGGGAGGATGTGATGAATGTGGTCGAGAGATACCTCATCAAATCAGTGCAAGGTCAACAAAAATCAGGGTAGATACTAGATCATCGTCAAGTAAGTTATAGGTCAACAACAATTGAGGTTGCTAATGGTGGTTTGTAAAAAGCTTGATCCGTACCCCAAATGAGACACATAGCAAGAATAGAGTAGTGGTCATATATAGAGATAATCTCCCAAACATTGCTGGAATAAGAGGAAATAGAAGGTCATTGTTATGACGTGGGTCACTAGTACAACTTAATTAAATGTTAGGAACCACCTATTTAAATGAGATCAATAGTCCATCATGCATGAAAGGATCATCATGTCAATAATTTCCCGTCAGTCGGGACACATTAACTTTGATGATTGTCCTTTCCTAAGGTATATATGTTCATGATCTAGGCATGAATCCCATTTCAAACAAGCAACATGTGGCATAGATTACATTTTATCAAATTTTCATTTACCCCACACATTAAAAGAAGAGCATGAAACACATAAGTTTGAATGAAGACCTTCATTTGCGTACTTTTTTTTTAAAACAAGAATTTAATATATTGAGGCTACAGGAATAATTGTCAACTAAGTTATTTACCCTATTTACCATGTATGAGACATACATATTATACAATTGGAGATAAGACATACATATGTTATGCATGGATATTTCCCCACCAACTTATCTTTTATAACTTTTGGGAACATGAGATTTCCTCATAAATTGATTCATTGTGAGCTTGTTGAACTTGAATATAGTTATTAGTTTTTTTCAAAATAATAATTTTAAATTAATAAAATATTAATACATTTTACATTTGATGGGATATATATTAATATGTCTAAGTCAGTTTATCTTGCTTTCTAAGTCTAAGATAGAGAATTAACTGATGTAGTTTCAATGTATATTTATGACAATGGTTTAGAAAAATAGTTTCTCCTTTCATGATTAAATTCTTTCAACTTGTCGGCAATAAAAATAATTTTTTCCACATCCTTCATATTATATAGAATCTTTCAAATGGTATTCATTTTTAAAAAGTATACAAATTACTAAGCTATATCAGGTCCTCACTTTTTAAATGAGAATGTATTACAGATTCCCATGTTGTATCGAGTTATTCCTCTTTAAACGAGAATCAATCTCATGTTCCTGCCTATTTAAGACGAGTACTTTGTGATTTGAGCTTAAGACAAGTACTTTGTGATTTGAGAATCAGTCTCGCGTTCCTCCCTATTAATAAGAATCATAAAAATATTGCAATTAAATTATTTTATTTAAAAATCGGTGATGAGCCCAACCATAACTTCTGAAATGGTAATAGAATTTTACATGACTTCCGAAATGGTGATAGCACTATACTTTTGGTGATAGAACTGTATATTTTGAAAAGAGGAGTAATTCTTATTAGACTCAAGTGAATGATGATTTGACTCATCGACAAGCCTCAAGCAAATTAGTTTCATCTAGCCCTCAACCGAAATCCATCACACTCGCATGCCATACACATTGTTTGTTCAAAGGCTGGTTGGGGTATCAAATTTGTACTTTTGTAGGAACAACTAGCCAGATTTGGAACTATCTAAACCACCCTTGAATGTCTCCCCTGACCTCTCTATATACATTTTTTTGTACAACCTAGCGCTACAACCCTTCCCCTTGAATAAATCTCTAAACACTTTTGGCTACCAAAGCCTTTAAAAAATAAGAACTCTTTTTTAGTCCCCATCCACTAAGGCTTTTGGAACAACATAATTTTTCCATTTGAAATAACATGCATTGATACTTATTTGTTTTTGTATTTGTAGGGAAATAAAGAATATTTGTGTGAGTGGAGATCACAAGACACTTCACTAATTATTTGTGGTTGGCATTTACTTACTTATGTCTAGGCTTTGGGCTCTCCTGGGACTCTCTTGGCTTTGTCAGGGTTGGGGGTGGGGGATGAAATTACTTTTGAACAAAGTTAGAGACTACTTGACATATTCATATGTGACAATTTCCATTTTTGGAATTCTCAATATTCAAAGTTCCAAATAATAGATTCCATTCATTTTAATGAAGTTAGATGAATAGGTCTCATTCAATGGATTAATAGGGTAAATTATTCCTACTATGTATAATTATATATTCCTTAAGTTGCAGAACTACCCATTAAATCAATATTGATTTCCGATGATATCAATCATAGAAATATTATGAAATCCAGGTTCAAATTCTTTGAAATTTCTTGATGGTTTTTTTGAAAAAAAAAATTCTTCATTGCAAGTGATGGTGACAAATTTGATTGATGGGAAGTTTTTGTTCCCAAGGATACATTGGTTCACATATCGATCCACCAGTTGGCTCTTGTATTTCCATCTTATCAATTTGCTTGTCTATCCACTACTTCAATTGCAAGTGCATAACACTCGTGAAATTGGCTTCTTTGTGGATTTTGAGACCATGTCCTTTCCTTAGCTAATCTTGCACCATCACTCCAAAATACTTGTCAATGTATAAGCCAAAAAGAGTAGGGGATAGGGAACAAACTTATATTCAATTTTTTCCAACCATCCCTCAATGTTCCTAAACTTAACGACTTGACTTCCTTGGATCTTGTGCCTCATACATCTCTTCTCTCTTTTTATGTTGTTTTCCCATTCTATCTTCTGAATGTAGACCAAATATTTATAATACTAAATTCTTCTTTCAATTCTCATTTTTGTCTCTTTATCTAATGTATATTCTCGTTTTCTTTCGATCGAATTCCTTTTTCTTGTGAACAAAATGACTCATCGATGTAGGTCGATTAGTCTACTCCAATTTATGCAAACCAGAGGAAAATACCCCCCATCATTGAACTTGACTACTTCTGGTCGACATGGGTGCAAATCATTGCCATGTCATTTATTTAAGAAATTTTTCCAGGCTTCTCTTGTATCTTTGAACTCTGCTTCTAAAAACGTTTCCCTATCGCCTTGTATTTTTCCCAGTCGATATTCAATGATGGCGTATGAAGAGGGGAAATATATTCAACAATATGATCGACACCTGTGTCTAAAAGGAATTTGTGCAACATAGTTGGTATTGTGCATAAAAACTTATCATGGAAATCGTCATAGAACCTTTCTTTTACTTTGTCAAATGGAGTTTGTTCCTCAATTGCTTGCTCTTCCCAGTTTTCTTTGGAAATATTTTCAACCAACTCGTGTAAATTTGTATGACCTCCATTGAATAATTTGGACATTAACCACTCATCATTTGTAAGTGTATTCATTAGTGGGTTGGTCGATGTATTTTTTTATTTCTTCTGCAATTATTTCAATAAATATTTTGTGAGTCTCTATGAAGAAATGGGCTCTTGCCTCTACTAATGTCAATCAATTTGTGCATGCATAATTCTTTAGGTAGTTTTTAATATTTTTCTCCCACCACTCATGTATCTCTTCCAAGCTCAACATCTATGTGCACATTATCTTACACACTCGAGTTCAGGAACTACTGGAAACAAAACCAGTGTTGTAATCTAGGGTTTTGTTAGGTGTTACCAATAGTCCTTTACACATAGCAATATACAACAATATGGACTAATATATACACACCCGCATAGAAAAGAGAAGGAAGATAAAAAAGTAATGGGGAGACTAGTAATACAGACTTTATTAAGATACCACAACAACAACTAATAATCCAACTTGTTCTCTATTACATAGATGCACGTATTTATAATCATGACTCTATTACAAGGTATTTCTAATTGTCTAACTACTTGGGTCGATCACACTGATTGAGTGGTCCACTGACTTACAAACTCGACTAACTCCTAGTCGACTACTCTTTTACTTGGCCAACTATTGGGTCTAGTTGACATAGGTGACTATCCCTTCCAACAAATATTTGGTTTAGAGATGGAAAAATGTTGCTTGGGTTAATAACCATTAGTTGGTTCTCATGGAATTTAAAAATACATTGAAGTTGCATTTTTCTCGCTGGAGAAACTAAGTGTTGAGCACAAACTTAATTCTGAAGTGGAATGGTGATAGTGCAATAGGAAAGACATAGATGTTGTTGATCTAAATGCATCAAATATTTTTTTAGAGTTTGGTCCAAGGGAAGTTGGTGACAGTGCTTGTGGAAACAATGGAGATAAGATGATATTGTACAAACAAGGTAATCTTTGTGAGTTGTGTTGAATAAAAGTAGACAACCAAATGGAAATTTCAATCACATCTTGTATTTGTGGCAAGTCTATGATGTTATATATTTGAGCTTATATCTTTCCTAGAGGTGGTACTTAAGAGAAGTATTGCAGTGGTACCTAGGCATTGTTTTCAAAGCTTGTACTTGGTATCTCCATGAGATGGAGTATGTTAATTGTATGTACATATATCTATGTATGCAACATGTACAGACAATATCGCTATAATACCTAGATAGGTATGCATACCTCTTTGCCATGTGTCTATGATGCTTTGGATATCTTGGTTGGTGTAGTATAGAAACCTCTATTATGGAGTTTTTAAACACTTGGGGAATGGGCCATGTGTTGGTTGGATGCTCCATGAGTAGACCATGTTGGTTGTGAACTCTGGGAGGTGCCTAAAAAAATGATTTTTTATGTACATTCAGGGGGGAGTTTATAAAAAACTAGAATGAACCTACTAGATCGACGATTACAACGATTAGGTACCCATGTATTCCATTAGATAATTGTTCCTTTATATGGACTTTGGAAATTTGACGATGTCTACATGATGAGGTATGAGATGTGAGTGCTAGGTTGGACCTGATATGGACTTTTCTAATCAAGAGGTTCTTTGATTCATAGTGGGGAATTTGTGCAGAGGACCAGATGATGATGAAAACCTAACCTGACATAGATTGAGACTAGTACTCATTAAAGGGGAGTTTCTGAATTATTAACTCCTATTTGCTTTATGTGAGATTGTATTTGTGATTATTGGTCACTATGAGGTAGAGTTTGTCACTGCGTAAGGAGTCTCTTTCTATGTTTTAGGAGGTTATTGAATTTAGTTGGATATAAGGGAATCTATTCAACTAGTTGGCCCCTATTTTGGTGTGTGGTTGAGATATTCTCTCAACAATGTGTTAGTTTACTCAAATAGTCCATCTATCTTAAGTCATAGCTTGCTTTATTTATATGTTAGTTGATGTTTTTTTTTGACGAAAACAGATAGTGGTATTGATTATAGAAATGTGGTCTTGCCACTGGTGCGATTACAAAATGGGCCACGCTTCACTGAGCGTCTGCCTTCCTGGAGTAACCTCCTATTCCCAAACCCATTAAGCCAGAACCCTTAACTAGAGGTGCTATCATAAAATAAACTATTACAACATTATTTACAGCGTTGGCTTCTATACAAAACGCCAAACTTGTTGAAGAAGAGATGGACTCGTTTCCTGCTGAGTGGCTGGTTTAGTTTTTTTGATCTTGCTTCCATTCATTGTTGAGCTGAGACATTTTTATCTCCAGCTGACTGATTCTTTCCTCGAATTATTCCTTGGGATTCTTGAGTTCCTTGTGTAGCTTGCCCAACTCTTTAGTGAAACCAATTTTGGTGGTGGAGATGTCCTCTTCCAGCTTCTCAAGGTGTCAGACTACTTTAGAGTCCAGATTTTCAAGGAAGTCCAGCTGGAACTGCAGCAATTGCTTTAGATTTTCCAGCGCCGTTTCCATTGCCTTAAGTCGTTCTTCAGTGCTTGGCTTGTTTCCCGAGCTTGATGCCATCTCTGGATATTTCCCCCCTCTTCTTGCGCCCTATTACTTCGTTGGAAAAATCTCAAGAGATCGTTGCATAGGTATGGCTTGAGGCTGTGGAGTCGCCTCCGATTTATTCCCTCCTTCTTCCCCCTTCATGATTTCAGCCCGATTTGCCAAATCCGAGAGGTATGGGCGAGTTGATTCTCTGTTGCCTTCTTGTCTGAAATCCGTTGTTTCATGGTACTCTTCCTTGTCCCCTCTGCCCAATGGATTTTCCCTGACATGACTTGCTCTGATCGCTTTTCCCTTCTTTCCTTTCTGCGTCTTCAACGTGATTTTTTTATTATGGAGGTCGGCTCTCATGGATCACGGTATTTCCACGCTGGATAACATTCCATTTACCTTCAAACTTCATGGCGCCAAGAAGAGGCCTTTGTTAGCCTCAGCATCCGCTCTTTCTTTTAGCTCTCTTAACACATGGTAAATCTTATAAGATCGGAAGTTCCCAAGAAGGAGGTGGATATTCTCCAAGAGGTTGTTGAGCTTCATGTTTTGGGTATTAGAATGATGAATTATGGCTTTGATTACCATTCTGGAGTCACCTATTATAACCAGGTCCTGGATCCTATGACTGCTTGCTTGATGGAGCCCTTGCCAGAGTGCCAGGGCCTATGCTCTGTTGTTGGTTTCGATTCCTAATCCCAAGGCGTAGTTTATCATTGTTGCTTCGGAGGGGATTTAAATTATCCCTCCTCCTCCTGCTAGGCCCGGGTTCCCTTTCGAGGCCCCGTCGAAGGACAGGATATGGACATTTCTATTTGTTTTCCATTTTTCGAAATCATGTTTTCCTTTCCTGATTTCCCATTCCTCTTGATTTGGGGTGCTAACATTTATCCCTTTAGGACTTTGGATTTTAAACATATCCAACCAAAGTTCCTCTGGTGCTTCTAGCGTTTGGTTGTTTTTTGACTGACATAAGTAAGGTGCACTCTTTCCAAAGAGTGCATGAATTTTGGTTACCACCAGGGCTGTGCTCCTTTTGCTGTCTCTGAAGATTATGTTGTTTCTTTCCAGCCATAGATTCCACAGGATGAATTTTGGGAGGAACTTCCACAGAGCATAGGCTTGGCTTCGTTTATGAATCTTGAACAGGTAATTAGAGTCCCATTGTTGGAGAAGACTTTTGGTGTCTGGAGGGAGGTTGGTGTCACTTTGTGTTCCTATTGCCAGCTTTCAGACTTCTTTGGAGTAGTCGCAGTTGAGAAGGAGGTGGTCTGTAGTTTCTTCCACCAATAGACAAAGAGGACACCTGTAGGGGCCTTCGCATCCTCGTCTCCTGAGGGTTTCCCTTGTTTGGATGCTATTGTGGGAAAGGGTCCAGATGAACATTTCAATCTTTGGGATGGACTTGGATTGCCAAATTGCTTTCCAGATGGTCGGGTTGGTTGGGACATTGGGAACTTTTACGATGAGGCGATAGCCTTCTGCTGTGGTGTAGGGCTTGGAGTTCCCTCCCCGGCCTCTTTCGTCCTTTCCTTTTTTTGTTATGGGGGCTTTCCCTTGAAGACAGAGCTTTAGGATGCTCCATTCCCTTTCTAAATCAAGGGGTCTGTTAAGCGTTCCCCACCCTTGCCAAGTCTTGTGCTTGTCATTCCCCCAGATTGAGATGTCAAAGAGAGAGTTTATGTTTTGACTTTCCATCCAGTCCTTGAGATGCAACAGATCCTGTCTCAACCCTAAGGGGGGGTCTCCCATGATTGAATCTTGCCATATTTTAACTTTCTTTCTATTTCTTGGCACCCAAGTGAGATGAGGATTGAAGTGGGGCATTTCCCTTTTGCAGAGGGCAAAGATAGGGGAACCCTTTGATTCCCTATAGGGATAATCTAAGCATCGTTCCCTAGGTCCCCTAAAGTATTTTTTCCAAAGTGCCATTTGGTCCAAGTTGGTTTCCCAGTGACAATCATCCAGAGAAACTTTGCCCCCAGGGCCAGGTTTTGAACTTGGGTTTTTTTGAAGTTGAGGCCGCCTTCCATGAGTGGTTTTGAGGTTTTTTCCCAATTTATCAGATGCATTTTCCTTCTTGTCTGCTTTCCTCCTTCCCACAGGAAACGTCTTTGCAGTGCCTCGATTTTTTGAATTGTGGTGGCAGGGGATAGAAGCAACGAGCTTTGGTAGATGGGTATGCTGGCCATAATTGCTTTAATCAAGACAATTTTCCCTACTATATTTAGCCAATTCGCCCCCCAGGAGGTAATTTTATTTTTTAGATTGTCAATCAGGTGGTTCCAATGTGAGGCTCTTGGGACATATTTGAAAATGGGGATTCCCAGGTATTTGAAGGCTTCCCAGTTAGTATGTCCTTCCATTCCCAGAATTCTTGTAATTCCCAACATTTCATTTGGCGTAATATTCCATCCATAAATTTTTCTTTTGGCTGGGCTTATTTCACTTCTTGAGACTGCAGCGTAAGCTTCCTCCTTAAACTTCTTTGCTATTATAGGGCTTGCACCTCCCAACATCAGAGTATCATCCACGAATTGTGCATGATTAATGTCTTTCACCCCTTGCGCGATTCTTAACCCCTGAAGGTTGTTTTGATCTTGGGATTTTCCCAGTTGATAGCTTAGAACTGAAGCCTGGATTGCGTAGAGGAGGGGCGAAAGGGGGTACCCTTGCCTTAAGCCCCTGGAGGCTTGGAAAAACTTTGTTACTTTCCCATTCACCATGGGGGCTATCCATGGTGATCCAACACAAGCTTTAATCCATTTTACAAAGGTTGGATCAAAACTAAACTTTCTCATTACTTCAAATAAAAAGTTGTGTCTAACTCTATCAAAGGCATTGGCGAGATCAAGTTTTATAATCATACCTTTGTCTTTTCTCCGAACACTTGAGTGAAGGGCCTCTTGAACTAGGATGATGTTATCTGCAATATGCCTGCCTTTGATGAAGCCTCCTTGGTTTTCTGGGATGATAAGAGGGAGGATTGTTTTGATTCTATTGGCTATAATTTTGGTGAGTATTTTATAGCTTGTATTGCAGAGGGAGATTGGCCTGAAGCGTTTGAAGGTGACTACTCCTTTCTCTTTTGGGATAAGCGCTAGGAAGGCCGAGTTGGTGCTCCCGCCAATTTTGCTACTCATTTGTGATTTCCTGACCATCTTGGTGAGATCAGATTTTATTATATCCCAACACTGTTGATAGAATCTGGCACTGAAACCGTCTAGGCCTGGGGCCTTGTCTGGGTTCATTTGGTCCAGAGCCTCCTTTATTTCCTGCTTCGTTACTTCCTTGATGAGCCTGATGTTGATGTCCTCCTTAATGAGGTTTGGAATAATGGAGAGAGGGTACCGCTGAGCGTCTATGACTGTCCCTTACGGTTCTGAGTAGGGTGCTTCAAAGGCTTCTTTTTTTATGCCCTCTAGATCTGAGATTATGTTATCTTGAACCTGAATTTCTGTCACTACTTTATAGTGCTTCCTTTCCTCCGCTTGCCTATGGAGGTAGCTTGTATTTTTATCGCCTTCTTTCAGCCAAAGGCTTCTAGATTTTTACCTCCAGTAGGTTTCTTCCTCTCTGCAAGCTTTGTGCCATTGTCTTTGAAGGCGGTCCTCATGTTGCAGGCTCTCTTGCGTGATCTCTTTGTTTTCCATTTCCAGCTGATGGATCTCCAGTTGCTTTTGGGCTTCTTTGCGAGAGGTGATTGGGTTTGCTTGGCCCTTTGCCCAGGATTTTAGAGCTGTCTTTAACCTTCTTAGTTTCTCTTCCCAAACATAAAAAATTGAGCCCTTAACAATACTGGTCCAAGTTTTGGAAACAAGAGGGAGAAATTCTTTGTCTTGGATCCATGTCGAGTTAAATCTAAGAGGGATGGGTCCTTGGACTTGGTCGGTTTTGATTTCTAAACGGATGGGCTTGTGATCTGAAACACTATGGGGAAGGATCTCTAAGGCAGCGGTGAGCCCCATTAACAAGAAGGTGCTTTGGACGAGGAATCTATCTAGCCTGGCAGGAATATACCCGGGACCTATCCTTTTATTAGTCCACGTGTAGAGGGCTTTGGCGGGTTTAATGTCTACTAGGTCCCAGGATGAGATTAGATCTTCCACCCATTCTCTAGATGGGTCTCTCATGATGGTTCCCCCTCTTTTTTCTTCCTGAGCCAGGGTTACATTAATATCCCCTCCTAAAATGATATTGTCAAGTTCATTTTGCTGTAAGAAGTCTTTTAGGGATTCCCAGCAGTGTTGTTTTTCCTCTATATGCTGTGGTACATAGATATTGAAGAGGCTTACCAAATATCCCGAATCTTTATGGAGGAGTTTGGTGTGAATCCAGTGCATGCATGTGTCTGAGCTGATCAGATCTATTTAAATGGGGTTCCACAGAGTGCAGAGCCCTCTTGAGGCACCTTTGGCATTTTCGGCTATTCCTTGGTTGTTTCTCCAAAGGTTCCTTGAGACTTTGAGGGAGTCTTGTTGAATCATCTTGGTCTCCTGGAGGAGTAGGATGTCTGCTTTCGAAGCTTTGATAATATCCTTAAGTGCTTCCTCTTTCCTTTTGCTGCCAAAACCCCTACAATTCCAGGAGGTCAGATTCATCAATTACTTTGAGGGGAGGATTGGCCTCCTTGGGAGGCTTTGGATTGCTTTCTAGTGTGCCGAACACTGATCAGTTGCTTGATAGTTGGCTGTGAGCCTTTAAGGACGTCTTTGTAGGTTTCTTGATCTCTTTCTGCTTTTTTGGTTTTCCTGCCCCTTCCTGTTTTCTTTGGGGTGGCCCAATCTTCACTTACGCCTTCTAATTCGCTGCCTGACGAGATCTCCCCTTCTTCTATGCCTTGAATTGCTTCCATCCTTTAGGGGATTTGTTTTTCTCGTCTTCTTCTATAATCATTTGATTTCCTCTATCTTCAGGAGCCTGGTTCCCTCTTGTTTCTTCCACTTGGGCGTCTTTACTTAGTTCTGCTATCTCATCGTCAGTTTCCCTAGCCAAGATACTGAAGCTATTCTCCTTCTCTTTGCTTCCTGGGTTTTTAGCTTGCGTTGGGGCTATCTTTTTATTTCGTGGTCCTTTTGTTTTGGATTTCCCTTTCCGAGCCTGTTGCCAGCCTTCATCCCCTGCTTTCTTTATATTAAGGTTTTTTGGGCAGTTTCTTTGGAAATGGCCGTATTCATGACAACCTCTACATTTGAATGGAAGTTGTTCGTAATCAAGCTTTTGAAAATGTTGCCAATCCCCAACTTTTAGTTTTATCAATTTCGTTAGGCCTACCTCCAGGTCAACTTCCACACATATCCTTGCGCAGGAGTACTGGTCTTTTGGGTCTGCTCTGTCGATGTAACGGCCCAATCCATTTCCGATTGCTTGAAGTGAGGAGGGATTCCAGTAGTGTATTGGCAGATTCAGGAATCTAACCCAGACGGGAACGTGTTTGGGCACTTCCGAGGCCAGATCAAAGTTTGGGGTCCAACGATTCAAATAGAGCCCTTGGGTGCCCATGAAGTACGGTCCATTTCTAAAGATTAGATCTCTGTCCTCCTGGGAAATAAATTCGAAGATAAAATACCCTCTCCCAACCATGTAGCACGTTACATTATTTGTTATCAGCGATCTCCAGTTTCTTTGAATCCAGTTGTCTGTGGTTCTGGCTGAGGGCCAGAGTCCCATGAATTGACCTACTAGGCCGCATTCTGAGAGGGAAATTGCAACCTTCATTGGGTGATCGGGGGGAAGATCGACCTCTGGGACGACGTCTAGTCTCTTCACGAAGCTTGGGGGGTCTGAAGGTGGAAGCTTCTTATTGCAAGTTGCAACGAGCTTTCGAAAGGAGGTGGTCGGAGAGGGAGGGGGCAGCGGCTCCCCACCTCCCTGAGCATCCATGGCGGGGGCTAAGAGCGAACCCTAGTCTCAGACCTGGAGTGAGCGCATAAGCATTTTCCGAATTTTTAGCATAGAATAAAATTGTATATCAAAAATAAGATAAATTAAAGTTTCTAACAAATTGTTGGTTGATGTTAATAGAACAAGTCAATGCAATTTTTGGTGTGTGAGGAAACAATGTCTACATGTAATCATATCTTAAACATTATTGTTCTTAACCAACAACCACACTAAATATAATAATAACTTTGTATGTGTAATGAACCAAAATAAATAATATCCTAAAAGATCAAAATAAAATAAAAATATTATAGAACATACAAGAATGCAAATGAACTTATTAAAATTAAAATTATGCAAATAATCAATTACAAAATGAAATATATATTAATAATAATAATAAGATGTGACATTAGAACACTAAACAAACTAACAAAAAGTTATATATATATAAAAAAAAAAAAAATGAATATTAGAACAAATTATAAGTTTAAAAACATTTTTTTTTAAACAAAGTATAAAATTGAAAAAAATATTCCAATCCTTTATAGATTATTTATCCATAAAGTTTTCATATTTTCTAAATATAATTCTTTATTTTATTTATAATATCTATCCAAAATAAATAAATACTTCTAATTAACGATTATTCACTAATTTTTTTACAAATGATCATTAACACAAAACATTAACAAGTTACATAATACAACTTTGAATTTTTTAACTTTAAATATATTAATCACCTAAAGGTATCAGGTGTAAATATTCTTTGAGTTTTCCCCTCAAGGATTGCTCTTTTCTTACTTGAGACATTTCAATTATATGTTATCTAATTGAGCGACCTTTTAAAAAATAACAAATTCGTTTCCAAAAGAATAAAAAATACGGGTACAATTTACTTAGCACAATGTTTCTTTCACTTAGGCTAAAAGAGATTGAATTTGACATGTGTAATTTTAATGTATTATTATATATTTTTAATGAGTATAAATGAGGTTCAAGATTTATTAGATTTTGTGATTTGATGTGACAAACATATTCATTATACACATTCAATCGAATTTCATCAAAGTATTCAATATATACACTTAAACAAATTATTAATCATTTAAACAATTATTATTATTATGAAACTATTAAACATATTCATTATACACATTCAATCGAATTTCATCAAAGTATTCAATATATACACTTAAACAAATTATTAATCATTTAAACAATTATTATGAGACTATTAAATATATTTAAAGGATTTATTAAATTTGTTTAGAATTATTTACTTTTTATGACTTTTTTTTCTCTTTCTATATATTACTCTTGTGTTGGGATTCAAATCTTTAGAAGTTGAATGATGAGAAATATTTTCTTGATATTGTGTAAGCCCCAAGTGGCCCTAGATGCAATAAATCCTTTTTTTTTTTTAATATGGTTGAGGATAGGCTTCCATTGTATGGCCTTCATATTTACTCTAGTAAGTTATTGGTTGCAATGGTTGGAAGAAAGAATCTAAAAAAGATTTTTTTTTTTTAAAAGATTGTTAATTATAATTTAATATATAATGATTTCAAAACCTTTATTTGTTTATCTTCAAATTTTCTAGATATTCCATGGAGAGTGAAATCACTTTTTTATTTGGTAGGAGTAGCTAATGAATTTGGAGTACCCTATTCTACAATTTCCATTTACACATCAACCAAAGTCTCCCAAAAGAAGTGGTATTCATCAATAACATTAGGAATATTGGCAAAAATTGTAGGAGGTGGGCTTGTTGTTATAGATGTAGAGAGAAAACCCATCAACAATAGCATGGGGAGCAAGGCAATTGTTGATGTCAAATTTACAATTATTAATATCAAATCTATTTTCTCAAGGTGAGAACTTATTTATATATATATATATATATATATATATAATTATTTTCTAGAAGTAAAAATTTTAATATTTATATTTAAAAAAATTATTAAAATAAAAATAAAGTATTTTATGATCTCGTTTGCATTTAAAGTACTTTGTGATTTTGTTTGTGAATCATTTTCATGTAAATTTAATTTATTAACAAATTTCATAATATTTTAAATATAAACTAACTACCCAAAATAATCTTAATCATTAAACAACTTACTTTTAAAATAAGTAAATTAGATTAGATTTTGACTAATTAGGTTGTTAATTTGGCTCCAACTCATAACCTATCTTAACGTTTAACCTACTCTTAACAAACGTTGAGAGAAATTTCTAATGTGAGTTCTAATACTTCTTGTTGAGAACAATTTCTAATGTCAGTTATAATACTTGTTATAATTTGACCAAATCGTATTTATTTTTAAATCTTACACTTATTGACCAAATCGTATTTATTTTTAAATCTTACACTTATTAAAGAGAACATATTTTAACAATTTGAAAATAGGTTATTTTAATAATAAATATTATATAAATAATCTAGATTTAATTAACTTGGAATATTCTTTGTTGTTCACAAACTAAAGGGATGAAATTTAGAGTTTAAGTGGGCTTAATGGTTAAGAACATGTGTTTCCTCTTAAGAGGTCATAGGTTCAAATCTAGAGGGGGGTAGGGTATGTATACTTTTGTAGACTTTACCAGTCAAATAGCTGGACGGAAAAGGGTCCCTTGTCCCACAAACAAGGGGGTCTCATACACCAATTTAGTATGCTGACTTGACCTTAAAAATAGATTATTATTATTATTATTAAAATCAAAACCTTAAACGTTTTTCCTTCATCATTTAATGGTTTCCTTTTATCATTTAGTTTTTTCCTTAATCATGGATAGGTGTTGGGAAAGTTCATTTCATTTTTGCTTACTCGCGCCCAGGTGTTCGGGTGGTTCGTTTCGTTGTTGCTTAATCGCGGCCAGGTGTCCAGGCGGTTCGTTTTCTTTTTCGAGCAACCCTCCATGTCTTTTGTGAGGCTCTCTGGTTTGTGGTTGAATTCAATGCGAACAATAATCCAGCTGCTTTCACCACTGCATCATGATTCAGAGATGCATACCATGTTGGGTAATTGATCGATTCAGGGCATGGATTTGAAAGATTCAGACCGTTGCCTAAGCTTATGCTATTATTGAAATCTTTCTTTTAATAATTAATGTGGCTTTAACAGGTACTTGCTGTGTTGAATGACAGAGAGGAGGAGGCGTCCTTGCTCTCGTATTTGAAAGCTTCATTGGATCAAATATGGGTGGGGTATTTTGAATCGCTTTTATATGGAAAATTGGTATATCAACTATTATCCCCATATTCATTATTATTGTTAATGCAATAATTATTATTGTTAATTCAACAATTAATTAGTATTAATTTAGTTTATGCAACTGAGTTATGTTAATATTAATTACTGGGTTGGATTAGTGTATTACAAGGCCTTAATAATATGCAAACACTCGGAGCAAGAGCTATTCCTTGGGCAAGGGCTGATCTCAATCATAATGCAAAAATAATAATTAATCAATTAAATATTGTTGTTATGTTATTTTTAAATATTATGTTGCAATTGTTAGATGTGTCTAAGTGAGTTTAATGGTTAAGAACATGTCTTTCCTCCTAAAAGGTTATAAATTCAAATACAGAAGGAGGTAGATTGTAGAGTAGGATAGGATATGTATAGCTTTATAGACTTTACCAGTCAAATTGTTGGGAGTGACCTTAAAAATATAAATAAAGTTATTAACCTAGTAACTTTACTTTACTCCTACCATATAAAAGATAATACATTCTACCATAAAAATATTGTAAAAGATAATTCAGATTTGGAGAATTTGTGAATTTTACTAGCTTATTTCAATTTTCAACCTATGAATAAATAGTTTTTCATTTGCTACATACAAATGGAGTATTAAATTTTTTATGGGAATATATATTCGGAGGGCCAATCCTTATCCCTCACATACACAAGCTCTTCAATTTAGCAGTCAAGCAAGGCTTCCCTAAACCCTGGATGCAAAGTCTCATTGTTCCTATTTTTAAAAATGAGAATAAAAACATTTCCTCTAACTATAGGACCATTATGATTAGCCCGATTTTAGCCAAGCTTTATGGAATCATTTTGGAAAAGAAGATTAGCATTTGGCTAGAAAGTCATGGTAAAAGAGCTAAAGGCCAGGCTGGGT
>JZKD02S1753305.1:5109-18087 GCA_000966675.3 Picea glauca
TTTGATCCGCAGATCTGGAATGAGGTTTTTGGAAATCCATTATGGCAAGAAGCCATGCAAAAGAAGTATGACTCACTCCTAAAGAATCAAACTTGGCATATGGTTCCACTTCCACCAGAAAGGAATATTTTCAAGTGCAAATGGTTCCACAGGATCAAGAGGTACAAGGCTAGACATGTTGCCAAAGGACTTCATCAGATCCATTAATATTTCTACATCTTCACGAAGACTTTCAGTGAGCAGAAGTTTCAGAATTTACAGGATCATCTTGCAGTGAAGAACACAATTGCTTAGCAACTGCCTTTTCTTCTTTTGATGCATTGTCTTTTGAGAGGGGGGGGTTTGTTCCCATGTGGTTTTCCCTCTTTCCTCATTTTTATTCAGTGTTCATTAGTTTCATTGTACATGAGTACCTAATATGGAATAGTAGCCGAGACTCATTTTTTATTCCATAATGATATTCAAGTAGGGTGTTGGAGAAATTTCAATTTTCGGCACACTAGTTCAATGGGAGTAACACTAATTCAGTGGGAGTTAACCGACTAGTTCTATTTTAGACTTTCTAATTTTATACCATCACTATTATGCATGCATTCCTAATTATAGGATGTCATTTCCTATATGATTGAATATCACTCACTCATTGATTAGATCATAATATAAATTGATTCTCATTCTTCATATTGTATCTCTCTTCCTTTTTCTTCATAAGTTTTGTTTGTGTATTCTTTAGCTAGCTCTCTTGTGCAGGTTTCCATGAAACATTGACACCCATGACATAAACACCATTGAGATCATCAGTTCCCATTGCATGGAAAAGATCCTTAAAAAAAGGTCATTCCAACATTATTGCACAAATCCATTCCATTCACGCGACTAAGACACCCTCTATGCCAACAAACCTCCAATCCATCCTCTCCAAACATCAAGTTGTTTTTTCCACTCCCTAGGGACTCCCTCCTTCCCGTGGTGTTCATGATCATTCTTGTTGTGTCTGTTTCGTCACTTGGGTGAGGAAAACAAGGGCACTTACAAGTCTAGTTGGGCATGCTAGACAAGATAGAGGTTAGTGTATGAATTAAACAATCCAAGCACATGAAATAAACAAGTAAACAAACTAAAAACAACTAAGAAAATGAAACTAGAATGCATAAGAAACTTTGAACCAAAATCAATCAACCAAATGACCAAGATTATGCCACCAATGGATAACTATATTAGTTAGCAAAACACCACAGAGAAAGGAGGACTTATGGATCCCCTCTTCCTCCTTGGGAGGGCTCTTGAGTTCCCTATTGGAGAGCTCTTCTTACAATGATAAACAAGAAATAAAATGGTGAAGAAATACAAGCTTATTCCCTCACGAGGTGAGTGGAATGGCCTATTGTAATGTTTCTAGAATGCTCCAAGAAGAAAAGAGGATTGAGGCAGCATAACAATACTATGAGATTCTTGAATTCTTAGTGCACCCATGGCCTCCATTTATAGTATGTATTTGAGGAAATATCCTACTGGTTCTTAGTGTGAACAAGGGGCCCTTTAGGGCACCCTTTGGTCCTTTACCAACCCCCCATGTGGATTCAGCTCAGATTTGAGGGTCAAATCAAGTTGGGAGCTGGTCCATAAGTGGTTAAGGGGCCGACAAGAACCATAAATGCGTCGTTCACAAGAGTGCGCAGATTTTCTTGTACACAGTCGCGCATTTGGTGCATTTTTTGCTCTATGATATTCTTTGGCCTGCGCACTATGCACATGCTTCCTTTAGTGAGTTAGCACATGTCAATATTTTATCCAGTTGTATAGTTTTTGCCTCTTGGAAATGCATTTTTGGTGCTGTAGGTGAACTAATAGGTGTTTGGAACTATTGTATTTCTGTAACCATTTGCATGCAATGTTTCAGACGAAATTTAAGTGATTACATTTCCATTCCCCTTGTCCTCGACAACCTTCCTCCCAATGTTCATCCCTATAGTCATCCCTTTTCCCAGAAAATGGAAATTGAGAAAATTGTTCAAGAATTTCTCACCGCAAGCATTATTTGTCCTAGTACGAGCCCTTATCCTTCTCCTTGGTCATGATACTTAATAAATAAGGCTCTTGGCGCATGTGTCATGACTTTCACGCCCTCAACAAACTCACCATCAAAAACAAATTTCCCATTCTTGTGATTGATGATCTTTTGGATGAATTGAGTGGTGCCCAGTTCTTTACTAAACTTTATCTTCGTTCTTGCTACCACTAGATACGTATGAAAGAGGAAGAAATTCCTAAGACTGCATTTCAAACTCATGAGGACAACTATGAGTTTTTGGTCATGCCCTTTGGCTTGTGTAATACTCCCTCCACTTTCCAAAGACTCATGAATTATGTCTTCCATCCTTTTCTCCATCATTTTGTCTTATTTTTCTTTGATGATATTCTCATCTATAGTAAAACCTAGAAAACCCATCTTTCTTGTGTGGATCGAGTTCTACATCTACTCTCTCAACACCAACTCTTCCTCAAACAATCTAAATGTGCTTTCAGAGCGTTGAAAGTCAAGTACTTGGGTCATATTGTTGGAAAAACAAGTGTCCAGGTGGATCCTAAGAAGATTGAAGCTATGAAGGATTGGCCTCGCCCTAATACTCTCAAAATGTTGCATGGTTTTCTGGGGTTAATAGGCTATTATCACAAATTTGTTAAGAATTACGTAAATATTGTGGCGCCTCTCACTGCTCTCCTTAAAAATAATTCTTTCACTTGGACTCTCGCACCTAATTAGGCCTTTCAAGCCTTCAAGGTAGCTATGTGCACCACTATGGCCCTGGCCCTTCTTGATTTCAAAAAGACCTTTTTCCTAGAATGTGATGCTTCTAGGAGAGGAATTGGAGTATTCCTTGTGCAAGATGGTTGACCTTTGGCCTTTACCAGCAAACAACTGTCAGAGCGACATTTGGGACAATCAATCTATGAAAAGGAAATGTTGGCTATTCTGCATACAATAGATCTTTAACACCCTTATTTATTTGGGAAACACTTCCAAATTAAGACAGATCATCAAAGCCTCAAGTGTTTTTTGGAGCAATGACCTTCCTCCCCAGAGCAACAAAAATGGGTGACTAAGCTCTTTGGATATGATTATAAGATCATTTATAAGAAAGGTAAAACAAATGTGGTTGTTGATGCTCTTTCAAGAAAATATGAAGATGAAGTGATCTAGGTGGATATCAGTGGCCATACACCTCTTCCAACTAGCTCAAAACAATCTTCTAGTAATTTACTATTTTTAGCAGTTTTTTGGTTCCTAAACTTCTAGGGCCATTTTGAGTGCCTAAACAAAATTTTTTCATGATAAGGCACCTCAATAATGGCTAAAGGATCCGATTGATCCCCCAAATGGATCTCCTCATTGATACCTTTCCAATGAGCTATCATGCGCCCCAAACGGAGATTGTATGGCAAAGTTATGCCCCCATGAAGTTGATACACCCAACTTCCCAAAATGGGGTCCACAAAACTGTTGGCTTTTCATCTTCCAGGGTTAGGGTTTTGGATTTTATTTATATTAAAAAGGCTTTTGGAGCCTCATTTTAATAATATTCTTCTTGCAAATGTGAGTAGTCATCACATCTCTTCGCAGAGATAAGATACCACCATTGTAGCGAGTCTTTCACTCTATATTTCTACAGTTTTGTACATTTCGCTCATTAATAGAAATTGTCTATTATTGTATCTCTAAATTTATAGTTATATATCTGATAAATATCTATAATATTATTGGATATATGATATATCTTTGTACATTTATTTATTATATCTCTACTCTCATTTTGTGTCGAAAATAATCTGGATTAGTTGTATCAGAGTAGGCTGCTCTTGATCATTTTTCACTGCATGTCCCCACGAGGTCCAAGTATAGAAAGTTGGGTCTCAAGCTTGTCTCTCTTGATGAGAATCACTCTCTCATGCCCAAGAAAAACTCCATGGTAGAAGAAAAGAAAAATGACAGAGCATAAGACTCTATTAATCTGTTGCTTGAGCAAGCCCTCACACGACAGAGGGGACATAATGATGGAGAATTTTTCCCACATCCTTCAATGCCTACCAATAACAACAGACACATATTCATCAAGCGGTTATTTTGGAGACACCTCTCCTTTCACGGTACAGTTTAATTTTGATATTATCATATTTGAAGGTGAGATAGATGCAAATGCCCTAGAAAAATGGTTAAATCTACTAGAAGGTTATTTCTCTATTCACAATTTTTTCGACAGGGAAAAGATCACCTTTGCACTCCTTAAGGTTCTCCCCCATGTAAAATATTGGTGGGAAATTTACTGGGAGAAAAGTTCCACAGAGGAGTTTGGAATATATGGGGTTGAGCCCACTTGGGATTTTTTTGTGGACGCGGTCAAGGAATAATATTAACTTGTTGGTCACTACGATGAACAGTACATGAGATGGACCACGTCAAGAGAGGGGCCAAGTAATGTCGAAGTTCACCAATACCTTCCATACCTTGTGCACCAAGCTATGTATCAAATATTTTGAGTGACGTTTGGTTATGAAAACTGTGGGGCTCTACACAGGTACATCCAAACTGAAATGAAGTTTCTGGACATCTCATCACTGAGAGATGCCTATCGATATGTTGTCAAAACTGAGCATAAATTTAGACACCATAAAAAATGGGAGTTCAGATCTACAAATCCACAACAGCCAAAGTATGATAAATACAGCCCTAACAAATAACCTCTCGAAAACCAGTCTAAGTCACAGGAAAAAAAGGGTCACAGAAAGACAAAGAAGGACATTGGAAAGTGGTGTGATTTCCACAAAATCCCCTAGCACAACACCGATGAATGTCGCTCAAAAAAATAATTGGTGGCCAACATCAAAGAAAAATATATGAACCCAGATTCAGAAAATAATGGGAGAATATAGATCATCGACACAGACCCCACTTCTACGGTCATGACCACAACAATTCAGCTAGAAGAAAAAACATATCCTAAGGGTGAGAACCTCTTCCATTCATAGATGTGGGTGAAAGGGACCCTGTTTCATTTCATTATTGATAGTGGAAGCCATAAAAACCTCATCTCAGTAGAGGTCATCAAACAATTAGGATTTTCGACAACACCACACCCGCAACCATATAGCATTGAGCGACTTCACCGAGGACGAGATCTTCATGTTATCCAATAATATCGATTGTCATATGGTATCCAACCCTTCAAGGATGAGGTATTATGTGATGTTTCCCCATTGGATGTATGTGATTTTATTTTGGTTCAACCATATATGTGGAAGCACCATGCTATTTATGAGTCTCAACCCCGTAATGTCATTGTTACTCTTGGGGGTCATGTCTACAGGATACCAGAGGTAGTTCCAACTACCATCCCACCTAAATAGTACCACAAGGTAGTATCTCATGCTACACAATTTAGCGTCTTCACAATCTATTCAAAAGGTGAACATAAGGACACTACAACCACTGTAACCTCAGTCCAAACACCTTTTATCCAGAAGAAGTTGGTCGACAAGATTGAAGCAAAGCACAAAGATTCCTTCTACACAAAGTCATATCATGTATCTAGAATCGTTACAAAGGTCCAACCCTTCCAACATCAAGTTCTCAACAGCCTTCCATAAGCCAAGCAACACAACTTCTCCAACAAGAGAAGCATCTCACCAAGGTTGAGATTCAGTAAACGCTACCCCCTCTCCCCTAGGAAATCAATGCAATGAATACCATTCCTTCCTAAGAAGGGAGGATTGATCTAGGTGGATATTGGTGGCCACCCACCTATTCCAACTGGCTCAAAACAGTCTTATGGAAATTTAGTATTTTTAGCAATTTTTCGTTTCCTAAACTTCTAGGACCATTTTGAGGGCCTAAAAAAAGTGTTTTCACGATTGGGCACCTCAATTATAGCCAAAGGATATAATTTATCCCCCAAAATGAATCTACTCATTGATACCTTTCCAAAGAGATATCGTGTGCCCCAAATGGAGATCATATGCCAAATTTACGCCCCCAGGAAGTTGATACACCAAACTACCCAAAACAGGGTCCACAAAATTGTTTCCTTTTCATCTTCTTGGGTTACGGTTTTGGATTTTCTTTATGTTAAAAAGGCCTTTGGAGCCTCATTGTAATAATCATATTCTTGTGAATGTGAGTAGCCGTCACATCTCTTCTCATAGATAAGATACCACCATTCTAGAGAGTATTTTACTCTGTATTTCTACAGTTTTTTACATTTTGCTCATTAATAAAAATTGTGTATTACTGTATCTCTATGTTTATGGTTATATATATGATAAATATATGTTGTATTATTGGATATATGATATATATCTATACATTTATTTATTATATCTTTGCTCTCATTTCGTGCCGAAAATAATTTAGATTATGAAGGGTTCCTTTTTTCCCTCTCCTTCATTGTACCAAATTAGCTCCAAGTTGTTTGTCGGGAATGGCTACAAGATCCCAAAATTTTGCATCTGATCCGAAAATTGCAAGCCAATTCTCTAGTTTCCCCTGGGTACTCTTGGCACAATGATGAGCTTCGGTACAAAGGCCACTTTTATTTAAATAATCAGTCACAACTTAAATCCATGGTGATTTACGAGCTTCATGCTACACCCACAGCTGGGCACTCAATGTTTACCAAAATATATGACCAGGTCAAACGTTCATTTTTTTGGGATAGTATGAAACAAGATGCTAACAATTTTGTGGTAGAATGTGATGTTTTTCAACGCAACAAGGGTGACACAATCAAAGATCATGGAACAGTACAACCACTTCCGATTCCACCCGCTATTTGAAGGGACATCTCTATGGATTTATTGTGAGATTTCCTAAATTGGGAAATAAGTCAGTCATCATGGTGGTCGTTGATCATATTTCCAAGTATTCTCACTTATGTTCTCTTCAACACCCATTTACCGCCTCTAATGTGGCTCAAATTTTCATGGACCATGTCTTCAATCTTCATGGAATGCCTCATTCCATTGTTTCTGATCGAGATCCCACTTTCACTAGCATTTTTTGGCAAGAAATGTTCAGGCTATAGGGAACCCAATTGCATCTTAGCACAACCTATCATCCCTAGATTGATGGTCAAACTAAAGTTGTCAACAAGTGTTTGGAGACATATTTGAGTTATTTTGCATATGAATGGGAAAATCAGTTGGCTCAATGGTTACCACTAGTTGAATGGTGGTACAACACTTCTTACCATACAACTACTTGCATGACTCCTTTTAAATTAGTATATGGAAAAAATCCACCTTCGGTTCTCTCATACATGTCAGGTGTCTTGAAGGTCCAGGAGGTTAACCAAACACTTACAGTTCGAAAGGCTATTCTCCGTACCCTCAAAGAGAATTTGGTCATGGCTCAGAATCACATGAAGAAACAAGCAGATCAAGGTCACTCCGAACATCAATTTGCTGAAGGAGACTAGGTGTTTCTTCGACTACAACCTTATAAGAAAAATTCACTCAAGGCCGGCCATTGTCAGAAATTGGTGCCCAAATTTTATGGTCCTTATACATTTCTCATGCGCATGGGACAGGTGTCTTATCAGCTAGCTTTGCCTAGTCATTTTAAGCTCCATCCTATTTTTCATGTCTCCTGCTTAAAGAAGGTGATTGCAACTAAGTGAAAAAATCAACCCAACCTTCCCAAATTGGATGAAGAAGGCTCCATCTGGTTGCAGCCACAAGTTATTTTGGACCAACGTGAGCACCATCTTCGCCAGCACACCATCAAGGAAGTGTTAGTCCAATGGAAAGATACAACTCCAGTGGATGCCACTTGGGAGCCAGCTACCATTCTGCAACATTTCCTCATCTCAAGCCTTGAGGACAAGGCTATTTTTAAGGGGGAGGGCATGTTAGGTACCTAACTTCCCTAACCCCTCACGTAGGTTGAATAATATATTTCCATGTAATAAAGGCCAATATTAATAAGGCCTAGCAATAAGGAAGAATAAGTCAAATGTAAGAAGACCTAATAGAAGCTTCCACTTCTAGAAGGATCTTCCTCTAGATTGTTTTATTGGATAGATAGATTTAGTATAAATAGGAGTAGAGGGTGTAAGAATTTTTTTCTTGAGAATTATTGTAATAGAGCACTGCTTTGCTGGAGGTTGCCCCCTCAAAGAGACAAGTGAACATTTTTTCCTATCAATAAAGGTATTATTTGGTGTTGTGTTTTCATATATTGTGTTGTTCTGTTGTTATTCTATGCAATATTTTTGTTTCATGCTATTATAATAGATCCCACCCACAACAATCTCACTCATCATGAATATTTTTATGATTACTTTTGAAAAACCTTTCTGATAAATTATTTTTTATTTTTATTTTTATTTTATTGAAATCAAAAAATAATAATGACATTGAAATTAACTATAATTTATAATATTTTAGGAAATTTAATAATTAATTAATGTAGTTTATAGATTTTATAAATATTTAATTTAAAAAGTATTATTCAACATTACCTTTCAACTTATGGCGTGCAAGATGGAAAAACTTCCAAAAATTCAATGAACCATTATAATTTCTATGTATACCGTCGATTAACTTTCGTTTGGTGACTCAAAATATTAGTCTTGCATAATCAAAAGTGGGATTCGTAGAAAGAATATAAAACAAATCTAAAACTCTTGCAAGTAGCCACACGTGCGTTGTTTCTACTGCTACTTCGGCGGACAGCTTTGCTAGTAACATCTTCCGGTTTTCAATTTCAAGCTTTTTCACCATTAAGTTTACCCGTAAAAGCATCTCAATGTTGAGTCATCTAAAAATGTTTGGCTAAAATTATTTCGATGTAACTAACATCCTAAAATTATTTCGATGTAACTAACATCCTAAAATTATTTGGATGTAGTTCAAAACTGGCAGGGTAGGGATGTTCATATTGGCCCGTTGTGACAAGGTTGGAAGGGTAGACGACCCCTGGGATAGAGGTTCACTTCGGTGGGACTCGAGACGTCTCGATCTTTGTTGAGTCACAAGTTATTGGTATATCTGGCTTGCGGGCTATTGGATATACTCTTGGGAGGTTGTTGTTCCCATGGTTAAAAAAAAAAACTAACGTTCACAAAGTTTATGTTTAATCTACTTAGACAATCCCTACCTCTCAAATTATTTGGATGTAACTAATAACCACAAATTTTACATTTGGATGTAACTATTAGCCACAAGGTTTACATCTAGTATACCTAGACAATCCCTATCTCTCAACTTCAATTACATTAAGCTCATAATTTGTTTGTCCTCGTCATTGTTATATGCTAAGTTATAATATAATGGTGACACCTTGTTACTAGTTCAAATTTTATTGAAATTAGTTTCATTAGTAATACACTATATGGCATTAGACTACTTCAAGTTTCAATTGAGCAAAGTTCTTCAACAATCCATACATAACATAAAAAAAAAACACATCTTCCCAGGGTTATTCTTCAACAATCCATACATAACATAAAGAAAAGCACAGCTTCCCAGGGTTAATAGCTTGAATAGTTACCAAAAACACAGGTCATATTTATTATACTCAACGTGATCCATAGAAATTAGTGTTGTCACTAATAGAAATGTTATCACACAAGAATGAATTAGGCCCCCCCAAAAAGCCCCAACACCAAGGAAATAGGGAAGTATACACATGGGAAAAAAATGTCAGCATTAGTTTTTCAATTCACTTACATTTTGTTTGGAACCAAGCTGAACAACTCCATGTGGTGATGTTGTGATAATTGTAATTTTTTTTCATAAGAGTGTAAATGATATTAAATTAATTGTTTGCATAAGAGTGCACATTATATTAGACTAATTGTTTGCATAAGAGTGCACATGATATTAGATTAAAACATTTGAGGCTATAACCGGAAATAGTTTCAAAATTCACATACAACAAATAAATTTCTTTGGCCAAAAAAATCCTCCCATGTATGAAAACATGAAATATTCTTAGTCTCACCTTTATTCCACTTGCAAATTGATTCTTCCACCATGCTATATATTGAAATTTCCATGGATATTACCTACAAATCGATTCTTCCAACAAGCAGGATACTACAATTTCCATGAATATAAACTTAAAGAAAAAGGATTCAACACAAAACTCTGACATCTTATAGTGACTGCAATTTCCATGGATATAAACTTAGAGAAAAGGGACTCAACAAAAAACTATGACATCTGATCATGATTTTTAGGTAGTAGTTGGCAAGGGAAACCTCTGCCAACTCATGTCTCAAAGGCTATAGTAGCCAAGGAAATGGAAAAATAACAATCCATTGATAACTAACATTATCTCAAAAATAAGAAATGTCAATAATTGAATGAGTGGCTATTCGTAAATATGGAACTCAACAACAAAACAATCACAGGTTGTTTTAGAGGTTGCTAGGTGGAAATGTTTACTTTCTTGCAAACTTTACAAGAATCCAACTCTTTCTCTCTGTCCATCACAAAATGAGTATTCATAGTTATCAAATATCTCTGCAACTCCTCTTTTTTTGATGCCTGAATGTCTAATGATGTTGAGTTGTGTTTGTGGCCCCTCTTGGTAAATGATTAGATGATTTTGCAACTCATCTCCTTGACTCAATCTACGGATTTTCACCCATGCCAACTAATATTCTGCCATAAAATCTACCTGTAAATCAAAATAACAATCAAGAAATATGTGGATTTCCAATGAAAGGTAAACACATCGATCAAAATAAACTTGGAAATGAAAATAACAAGAAAAAAACAACACCCATATTTCAAATGGAAATAACAAACATCAATCCATAGTGAAAAAATGGAAGGAGAAAACACCAATTAAGAAACCCACAGATATCAAATGGAAATAAAAGCCATAGATGGAGCATACATGGAAATTGCAAACAGTTTGGGAGAATGGGAAGCATAAGATAAAAGGACTAGGAAAAATGAGAAGCATGTGATAAAACATGACCAACGAGAATGAAACATGGTCTGGTAGTGCACCACTTCACAACTACGTGGAATGTTCATAACACCAACCAAACATGGCCATCACACCTAGCACATGCCACTTCATACCTACTTGAAATGTTTAATGCGACCATCACACCTACACTCGCCACTTAACACCTACTTGAAACATCTAACATAACTATCACATCTACCAGCGTGCCATACGCCACAACTACATGAAGGACCATCCAAACCTGGGCATGATCATCAAACTATTAATTTATGATAATTGGTCGTCCTAATGAAAAACGCTAGATTGTTAATTTCAAGTAGGTGAATTCATTAAATACTAGTTGTTGGACAACTGAGAGGGGGGGTGAATCAATTGTTACTGTGCTTAAACAATTATGCCCATTTTAAACTCTTTACATAACACTCAATGACAACCACAATAATGTAGGGAAGTAAACAATAAAATATTCAACATCAATCACACACATGAAATATACAGAGACATATATTTCCCCAGGAAACCCATAAAGGGAAAAACCTCTTCTTCTTGATATGATAAGTAATCTTTATTTTCTGTACATTATCATTATTATGAGATCCAACTCCGCTTGAGGCTACAACCTCTATTTTACAAGAAACAACTTGCTGAGAGCACCAACTCTCCGGTTTCTCTAGCACCTACTAGAAGGAAGCACTAACTCCCTGAGTGTTCCAGCACCAATTGGATGGAAGCACCAACTTCCATTCACACAGGCACCAACCTGTATAACATAGAACAATAGTTCTCCCTTCCACCACCCTGCCACCCTGGTTTTTTTGGCTACAACTAGATGGAAGCTACAACTCCCTATGTTCAACCACCCACTTGAAACTCTAGGGACAAATGTCCTCCCTAGCGCCTCCCTACCACCCAGATTATAAAAAATTCGTTACTGAAACTTATTATAGTGATACAATGTTTACCAATGGCTTACCTGTCTCATCACTATTCTGCTACATTGCTATGCTCTGCCTACATCAATGTATTCCTGCTCTCATATTCTTGAGATTTCTGTTCTTCTGCCCTATCTTTGCATGCACACCTTGACTTTTTCTTCCTCTCTCAGATATGCATTTATGTTCTATGCGCTATGCCTCTTCTGTGCGTTTCAGCTGCTGCAAAAAACATGCTTTTACCCGCATGAATAACTCTCAATAGAAGCAACCATCTCTTCTCTGTTCTGCGCATATTTATCACGCCAAGTCTTATGCCAGGGCATACATCCAACTCTTCTTCCTCTCTGGCGATAATCCTGAGTCTGTTCTTCATCAGTGGCCGTTATCCTGATATTCTTCGACTTCTTTGGCAGTTACAGTCTTCGACGCATTTCCATTTGTCAATTTTCTAAATGATGAATCTTCACTTCACTGGCAGTTACATCGAGACTCTTCGGCTCCTCTGGAAGTCACCTTACAACTCCTCGAATTCTCTGGCAGATGCAATCACTTCGTTCTGGTAGTTATTGAGAAAACTTTCGCGTGTTCATCCCTTTGGCGCCTTTTCCCTTTCTGATAAATATACACAGTGGGCGCTAGCTTTTCTGGCTAAGCCCCTTCCTTTCACGTGACCACGAGCTGTGACCACAGGCCTGACCAAAAGGTGCTTCATGATATCGGACATCGGATATTTAGCTGTGAGTTGCCTCGATTCTCCCAACTCGTGAGCTCCGATGTGAAGCCCAACGACGTGCTAGATCCTCCCTTAACCTTCACTGATGTGACCACTCGCTAATCAAATGGGCGCTTCACGATCTCGATGATCCTCGAAGTGGAGCCTAGTGACATGCTAGCTCCTCCCTTAAATTTCCACTGATGTGACCTTGGCTGTGACCAGGGGCCAAGCAAAAGGGGCTTCACATTTCACGAACTTGTGAACTTCGTCGTGCCTAATCAATGGTCCATGCTCTCCCTTTGATCGACGTGTGTGATCAAATAGCAACCTCGCGCGTTGGGTGTTTTAAC
>JZKD02S1753305.1:46623-56929 GCA_000966675.3 Picea glauca
TCAATCGGTGATACGTGTTTTGTGTAACAACAGAGGGGTCACTGATAAAGCTATTGATTATATCATCCTCTTTATCATCTTTGAAACTTAGGGATTTTCCTATGGTTAGCACAGGCAGAGCTGTTTCATCCTCAAGGTCCATCCAAAAATAATTTTTGAGTTCCACACTCGGCGTAGCATGAGGATAAAGGGCAAGTTTCTTGGTATCATAACCATTAGATATGGTCATTGAAACAGATCTACAACCAATGAAAGCATCAGCTTTAGCTAAACATGGTCTTCCTAGAATTAGAGGGTGCCCCCCAGATAGGTTTTAGGTTGCAATATGACAAAATCAGCAGGATGCAACCATGAATCAACTGAAATAACTAGATCATTGATTACTCCTTCTGGTTTGATAGTAGAACGATCAACTAATTCTAAAACCGTAGGAGTAGGTCGAACTTGCGTTTCGAGTTGCAACAATTGTGTCATCTCTATTGGAATAATGTTAATTGTTGCCCCTAAATCAACTAACACATCGGGAATAAATGTCTGTCCAATTTTGACAGTGACTGTAGGGTTTCCTAGGTCGCCATATTTAATAGGTGGGGTTTTTCCGAACATTAGTTAAGACAATTCTCCCACTACGTGTACTGTGAGGGGGTCCCTAGGTTTCCTTCTAGGATTTTTGATACAGAGGTCTCTCACAGTCTTCGCATAAATAGGGACATCCCTAATCGCTTGCAATAGTGGAATTTTAACATGCAAATTTTGCAACTCTCCTAAGAGATTGAAGGATGGTAATTACACAGTTTTGATAATTTCCAATCTTTCAGGGAATGGGGGTTCTGATAATTCTATCATAGGTTCGGTCCCTGAGGTGTAGGACAGTCAGTGACAGAGTGTGTTGTTAAGCCACTCCGTGTTGTTAAAGTCACTGGTTCGAAACTTGCGGGGACAAAAAATCCAACCATGTTAAGGGTTGGTGTGGCTCAGGTCGGGTGCGATCCCCGGGTGATTTTGACGGCTTAGATGCCCCTGAGTCACGGTTTCTCAAGCCATAGGTTAATCGCGTAGCCAACAGGTCCCGCACAAATTAACAAACAATTTTTTTTTTCTATAATAGGTTCGTCAATATCCTTTGTATCAACAGATGGGTTTTTCCCCGATTCCTTGTCTGATTATGAAGATGGAGCATATTCAATTATTGTCTCGACTATTCTCCCTGATCTTAATTTTATCTCATCACAAGGCATAATGGTAATAGATAGAGCTGGCATATTGTGTATATCAATATTATGAACGACCTTATTATTTGGATTTGGGTTATGTTGCACAAGCATCTGAGGTCATAAGGGAGGATTGTTCTATGGGGCATTGGGAGGTAACTGCAGCTGTTGTTGCTGGTACTGGGGTTGGAACTATTGTTGATAGGGGTTCTTCTGGTGAGGGTTTTGATAAGTAATTTGTTGTTGAGGGCCTCTCCAATATGGGTTCCATTGCCCAGGATGATTATGTTATTGGGGCATAGGTAGCCATGCATTGGGATCCTGATAAGGAGGTGGCATCTAATTTGGTGAGGGGGGCATTCATCTGGCCATACTGAAGTTGATTGTTCACATTATTCCAATAATTAAGTGTTGCAGGAGAAAATTGAGGGTTTGTACCTTGACCTCATGGATGCCATTGTCTTCTCCGTGTTATTAGATAGACAACCTCTGATTCCTCATTAGTCGCCTTCATTGATGCTTTTACACCTGGTAAGGAGGGACATTGTTCAGTAGCATGATCTAATTCATAAATAAGACATACCTGGACACTATTCAGTGGGCACTCCCTTAGTGGATGTTTCTTTCTGCATTTCGAATAGAAAATAGACAATGCCTGATCTGATTCTGCTTTTTTCTGTTTGACCTGTAGAGTGTCAATTTGTGAGGAAAAAGAGTTAATCATTTCTGTTTTGAAATCTTCTAACAAATTACCTATTTCTGCTCTTGTTGCCCCTCCATTGGCTGATTTTTGTACCCTTGAAAAAGAGGTATCCCTGGTAGCTGACTTATTCCTTGTAGATCCTTGAGATCATCTCTTTCAAAGATTTGCAATGTCTTCATAGGATTCCTTAGATATATCTCCCTTGCCAAGCATATTCAACATATCTAAACAATCATCTCTAACTCCTTTTAGAAAAATAGTTTTTAGTATGTCCTTACTCACATCTAGATGTCCTGACCTTTGTAGATTATACTCAAGTCGCTCCACAAAATATTCAAGGGTCTCGTCCTCCTTCGGAGACATCTTGAATAGTTCCTCTCTTTGTTCCCTCGTTCGGCAGTAGTCTTGGTACTTGTTCAGGAAAATCTTCCTCATTTGTCCCCATGTTGAAATATTCTCTCCTCCAAGGCCCATGAACCATCTTAACGCGTTACCCTTCAATGTAGCTAGAAACAATTTAAGCTTTTGCGCAGTGGTAGTGTAGTCACAACTTCTACATAGAATATCAAATTAAAATAGAAATTCATCTGGATCCTCATTAGATAATCCATGGAAATTTGGCAAGGCTAAGAGAGGTATGTTCTTCATAGGAGCTATCCCCCGTGTGGGAATATTAGTAATAGGAAATACCAGGGTAGAGATAGTATTTTCATCATTTGCCTGATCTTCATTGTTCAGTAGATCCTCACGGTGGAACTCTTATTCATTATCTCCTTGATTTTCCATATGTTCTCTTTCTCTCCAATCAATACGGAAAGTGTCCCACTCCTCTTTAGTGACTATCTGTCCGTTGATATGATAAACAACTTCTTCTGGATTTTCCCTATTCCGAGCAACACTTGCTTGATATTCAATATTCTCCAGTGTTACGTGCTGACTTGTTGGTGACACATATTCATCTTCAACTTCAGCCCCTTATGAAAATGATGTTTCAAAATGGGGTAGTTCTGATGACCGAGGAATATGTCTTCTTGGAGGATTTGAAGGGAGAAAGATAGATCTCGAAGAAGAATCTACTATGGCTATAATCTCATCAATAAAGGTTGGCTGTCCCATTGCAGGATTCCTTCCACCATGTCCTCTAGCACTTGTAGGGTTAGTATTTTTGGGGATACGTCCTCTTGTTTCTCGATTCATGTAGAATACTCATTCTTAAGAAAAGAAAACTAATGTTCTTACAAGAATCTATAATTATCTTCCCCAGCAACGACACCAAAATGTTGTGCACTTTAATTGTCTAAATAAATAGATAATTAAGGTGTTCAATATGAATTTTCAAACCCAGGGAAGTTTTGTTATTGCAAGATAATTGTGCATAGTCTATGCTAGATTATGAAAACAAACACTAATCAAATTGCAGTAAGGTAAATTAACACTAAAAGAAACATAATTGAAAAGTTGAACACTAACACAAGTTACTGACACAACTAGAGTTCTAATCTATTGTTGCAGAATTGAAGTCACACTTGCATAATTGAAATCACACTTGCATAATTGAAATCTAATTTCCAGGAGTATAATTTGATTAGTGCATAAGAATCCTAGATTATCTAATCTATTCTAATTTTCTATTTTACTCTTGCAGAAGGAAGTTCTGTGCTAATTGCTGAAAGGAAGTCTACTTAATTATAGAAAGGGAATTCACACTTCTATTTACTTTTGATTGAAAACAAAGATTTAATCTAACGCAGAAAAAAAATTAACTCTCAAAGCAATTCTCCAACAGTATTCAACAATTGATTCTAACTCTCATGAGACACACTGATGCTCATTAACAAAAAGGGATTGAACTGTAACAACAAATGTATTCTAGCAACGCATAAATAGATAAATCACATAACTGTAAACAATCAAAACAATTAATCTAAAACTCACAATAGAGGGGAGTATGTGAGGAAGGTGGGCCGTTTCCTTCTCACTGAATCCACTCGAAAAGACTACAGTAGCTTGGAGAAACTCAAATCACTTCTTTATTAAATTACCAAAATGTTCAGATACAAAATGCTTCACTTCACTCTCTATTCCACAGCTAATCTCTACTGCATAATGGTTACAAAATATCTGTTATTTAAAGACAGAGACATTCAGTTGAAATGGACTCAAAACAGAGTTGAGAATCAGAGATTCTCAAGATGTTCGTATGATATAAAAGATCTGTTATCATCACAAAATATGGAAATGATCTTGATCACCAACATGAACCAAAACGTGTAACAGCCTTGAGGATCCATCTTTAAGATACAGATTTGAATGATATACCAACATCTAGGATTAGTGGGAATCGGTTGCAGCTGTTGTAACAACTTCCAAGATAGGTGCGGAGTTGTTGTAGTCATGTAACAACATGCAAAATTGGCACACAACTATAACAACTGGTGTAACAACAATGATCTTTCTTCAAGACTTGGTTGTTTTTCTTTAATCTACACATTTTGATGATTAGTTGAACATTCATGGGTAAAATATGAGAAATTATACCAATCAAACATGTTAATTAAATAAGAATACAAAATAAAGATGAATGATTCATACCTTGGGAAAAATGTCTTAGCAAACATGATATTAGGAATTTTAGCATATAAATGATAAGGTTGAATGAGCAAAAGATATAGTAAAAAAGGGACATTTTTGGATCCTAACAACTAACGATCCAGAAGTGGCGAAAGACACGTTAGTGGTCCTAACATCCTGCATTTGGTGAATTTCATAGTATGTAGGTAGGGGTTGTTCAGAGGGTCGTACAGGGGGTTTTTGGGGTAGGGGCCCACCAGTGCACGGGAAAAGGAGGAATACTTGTGCGTATATGCATGGGTATAATCAATTTTCTTGAACATAATGTGCGGTTGTTCTTGACACAACCGTGCATGTGGGCGCGATGGATGGGAAGATAGGTGCACATGAGATGTGCGCATGTCTTCCTAACAACTGCACACACATGCACTACTGTTTCTCAGACAACTATGAATTAGTGCACAATTGTGTGCACCTGTCTAGGTGAAAGTCATGGATTGTGGGCAAGGCTAAGGTGTTGTAATTTTTGATATTTTGATGCTTTTTTATGGATGGTGAGGCCGATTAAGTGTTTATGTGTGGATGCAGGTGATTGAAAGACTCTGATAGCACGATGTCGGTGCACTAGAGAGAGCGCGACTAGGACCATTTATGGGAGGTGGTGAGGGAGCAATTGGACGTGCAAAGACACTTGATAGCCTGCGGGTTTCTCAAGTTCTTTGACTGCTCTCTTATACGATCACATGAGTTCCTACTACAGTATTTGATTGGGATGTGGAGCATTGATCTGCAATGATTCGTAGTTATAGGAGAGAAGTTGATATTCTCTTCTATAGAGGACGTATATTTCCTGTCGAGGCTCCCGTTCCATTTGATGGCCCTTCCTATTGTTCCCCAAATGTCGGGGGAGGAACGAGTGGGTGACTTGGTGGCTCGTCACTACACTGGGTCGAGCCCTATGTTGGGTTTGGTCATCTTTATTGAGGATATTGATGACCTCTTAACGGAGTGCATCATATCTATGATGGTGAGGATCTATGGATCCTTGGGGACTTAACGAATCACTGGTGGTCAGATGAGGGTAGTGGAGTTGGTCCTCAACGGGGACCTATTTATGTGGGGTGTAATTATGCACACCAACATGATGGGATAGGTGAACCAGTGTCAACGAGATGACTCCGGTGACTTCACTTTCGAGTCTATTCTGGTGGCCTGGTTATTAGAGAGGGTGCCTCTGCTGTGCCCGAGGATTTTTCTCGAGCCCAAGAGGTGACGAGAGTTGCAACTGATGCGGTGGGCCCATGTGTTGGCCTGAAATGGAGGCAGGGAGGGTGGCCATTATTTTACGACCACAGTGGATCAAGTCTGGCACCAGATTCCACATGCTATTTTTATGTATCCATACATAGGTATGGACTACCGCCATGATCTAGATATGATTCTTCCTCCTGGGAAGGAATGGGACCAATGAGGAATGTGTTTGTGTTATAGTTGTATTTTTTTTTATTTTGACCTCGAGGATGAGAGACAAAGGTCATCGAGGAGATAGCTTATCTGAGGCTGGATCGACCGGCGTCAATAGAGCCGAGGGTTAGATAGAGGCAATGACATGATGACACTGGTGATGGACCAGGGAGAGAGCCATAGGGATAGGTCAGGGTCATGCTAGAGGATCTACGTCGATGTTTCAAGCGGGTTTTACAGGGTGTTCCTGAGGGAATTTGGGCCCACATCTAGAATGAGGAGGTCTCAGAGTAGTGCGTAGGAGTATAGGAAGAGTTACAGACCTTGATCCGTCTTGCAGCAGTGGCGGGGGAAGTGATGACTGGTTGGATGCCCCCTGGACCTGGGGGGCTCCCAACTGGTGGGGCACATATGATCAACAAAGGACCTAGGGGGGGAGCTCTGGGGGCTCCTTGAATGCCAAATTTTTTATATATACAGGTTTATGGGCCCAATTTTGTATAGGGTATTGGATACCAATTTTTTGTACTCATAGGGGTGAGGGGAATCAGGATCCTACGAGCCATTGTACATGTATTTTTTTTGTAAACACTTATGGAATTTGATGATATATATATATATGGATATATTTTGGATCATTCATGTCTTTCTGTGTTATGTTTTTATGTAGGATATATTTTCTATGGGTTTTGACAAATGTATGATGCTATGTATAAAATGTTGTTTAATGTGATTAATGTCAATCTAATACTAGGTTAGCCATGTGATATGCTACTTGATTATGTGTTCTTGGAATATGTGTAAATGTGATTGAATCAAAGTCGTGATATAGGAGTCTAAATTCCAGGTATTTGTGAAAGAGGCAAGTATCCTGAACATGATATACATTGTTGAGTTGCATGACAACAAGATGGGAATCTAATAGAATGCTAAGGTGGGGAATGTGGAGGTAACTAGCCTTGGCGAGGAGATAAATGATGGCATCATATTCATCTTGGTTGTTGGTGGTCGAGCCCAAACATATGCCACTAGAGTGGAGCAGGATATGTGAGTGGTATAGAGGGACCAAGTGGTCGAAGCATGATTTTGGGTCTAGCGGATGGAACCATCAGCGTAATCGATGTGGTAGGCTGATGGATGATGCATATGTTAATAAAATAGATGATAGATCAGACATGAGGAATGGTGGCAGAAAAGAAGACTAAAAAATCTACAAATGTGTACAAAGAAAAACCTAAGGTAGGGGGGCTACTCTTAGCAATAAAACTTCTTTAAGTACAACCCATTGATGGGTTCTTTGAGAGGGTATCCCTCAAGAGAGGCCAATATGTAGGTGCCTTTAGTGAGGAAATGTTGTATGATGAAGGGTCTATGCCATAATGGATTTAGTTTCCCATGGTTGAGAGTATTGAGGGTGATATCGTAGGCTAACATGAGATCACCTTCGTGGAATGAGCGAAGGTTGACATCCTGGTCGAAGGTGGATTTGGAATTTTTTTTAGCTTCCTCATTGTGTTGTAATGAGGATCGACAATCTTCATCAAGCGATTCTAAGGTCAACACTGCTCCATTGGAGAAGTGTCAGGTAATATCTCAATGGCAGTACGTAACATGGGGATTTTGAACTCGATAGGTAGGGTGGCTTTGATCCCATGGATGAGGTGGAATAGTGTAAAGATGGTGGAAGTATTGATTGTCGTGCGATAAGCCCATAAAGAAGAAAACAACATATGATGCTAGCTGGTATTATGTTTGTTAACGGTACGTTGCAACATGGTTTTGAGGACTTTGTTGACAACCTCGACCTGTCTGTTGGAATGAGGGTATTATGGGGAGGAAAACTCATGGGAGAAGCATAACTTCAAGGAGAGTTCCACAAATATCTCATTCTCACAGTGCTTACCATGATCGGACACTAACTGTAGTGGGACTCCGAATTGGGTAATTACGTGGTTGAAGAAAAAACGCGTTGTTGTGTTAGCGATGTTGTTAAATCTGGGCATGGATTTGCCCCATTTGGTAAAGTAATCTACTTCCATGACAATGTACTTGTGTCCATTACTGGATGGGGATGGAAAGTCATGAAGTCTATTCCCCATTTACAAAAGGGACCAATGGTGATGACTGGATGTAGAAAGGTTGGTGGTTCTCGTGCTTTTCTTGCATAAAGCTGGCATTTGTCGCATCACTTGACAACGTGGATGCAGTCATGAAATAAAGTGGGCCATAAGTGTCCAGCTCGAATTATTTTTTGGGTGGTGGACATACCCGAGAGGTGACCACTGCAAGAACTGTTGTGGTAATCGTTCAAGACTCTATCAACTTCGTCGATGGTCAGACATCGATGAATAATGGTTTTGACCCCACATCGATAGAGAACGTCTCCGATGAGGAGGTATCAAGGGGCATGATGGAAAATGCATCGATGATCATCTCGAGAGACATGAGACCCAAACTTGTGTGTACGAAGGTAAACGAGAAGGTCACCATACTAGGGGTCATCAGGGGGGATAAAGAAGAGGTGTTTTTCGGAGAAATCCTCATTGATAGGAGAAGCTTTAGCATCCAAGGGAAAATTCGTAATGAGTTCGTCTAGGAAGAGAGATTTATTTATTTTGGGAGTAGAGAACTATAGATCTTATTCCTGGAGGATGACGATTCATTGAGAAAATTTTCCATTAATCTGTCATCGACTATGAAAGTATTTCATGGGGTTGGAATTTGCAACGACCTTGGTAGTTCAAAGCAGGATATAATGTCACAGTTTTTGGACTGCGAGGAAAACTGCTAATGCGAGTTTCTCATCATGATTATATTTCAAGGGTGGCCCTAAGAGGTTTTTACTCATGTAGTAAATGACATTTTCATGCCCATCATCCCCTATATGGACGAGGAGTCCTACTACTTAGACAACTGAGACTGATAAGTATAGGATGTTATCATGATCATAGTCTAGGGGACTAATCAAAGGGGCATTGGATAAGGAAGATTTTAAATCATAAAAAAATGTTTGAGCATGTTTTTCCCATAGAAATGGGATATCATGTCGCAGTAGGTAGAGGAAACCATGCCCGAGAGTGGCATAGTTTGGGAAAAAGCGACGTAAAAAGTTGGCTTTGCCTTCTAGGCTTTGTAGTTGGCGTAAATTCCTAGGTGGGGGAATTTATGTGATAGCTTGGACCTTGAGGGGGTCCATCGTGATGCCATTTTGGGAAACAATGAACCCAAGGAGGCATCCATCCGTGACGCAAAAGACGCACTTGAGGGGGTTCAAGCGAATATCGTACTGGAGACATCGTTGGAAAACAATGCATAAGTCATCTAAATGTTGGGTTCACTTTTTGGATCAAGAAGTGAGGTCATCCAAATAAGAAAGGATGATGTGAGCATGATCATGCGAAACATAGGTCATGTCCCGTTGAAATGTAGCACCAACGTTTTTTAGTCCAAAAGGCATGACGAGATAAGAAAAGGTACCCCAAGGGGTAGTAAAAGAGGTTTTATACTGATTTGTTGGATGGGTTTCAATTTGATTATAGCCGAAGAACCCATCTATAAAGGATAGGGCTTCATGGATGACACAATCATCGATGATTTGGTCGATGAACGAGGTTGGGAAATTGTCTTTGGGACAAGAATGTTTGAGATCGCAAAAGTCTATGCAGATGTGAATAGTGCCCTATTTTTTGTTAACGGGTGTTGGATTACTGAGAGGGGGGGTGAATCAATAATAAAGCAATTTAATCCCTTTTAACCATATAATCCAATTTTTATATCAATGAAGCATTATTATCCAATAACTGAAGAGTAAATAAGAAATGAACAAATGAACAATCATACACATACACAATACACCGATGTTTTATGTGGAAACCCAAATCGGGAGAAAACCACATAATTCTTTTTCTTATATGTCTTGAAGAATTAAATTCATTGGAAGCACCAACTTCCTTTGTTTTCTAGCTACAACTAGAAGGAGGCTCCAACCCCCTAGTTTCTCAGGCTACAACCTGAGGGAAGCTTCAACTCCCCAATTCTCTGGCTACAACCAGAAGGAGGCTACAACCCCCTATGTTCTCTGACTACAACCAGAAGGTGGCTACAACCACCTGTCCTTGCCTCGTCCTACCACTCTGAAGTAGAAGTAGAATGATGGAGCCACTGTCACACTATCACTGTGAGATATGCCGCTGTAAGCCTGTACCAATAAATATGAACCATGCATCAACCATGCATCAACCTATACCTCAACCTGTAATCAACCTGTACCATAAACAAGTGCATCAACTATGCACCAACCTATAATCAACTTGTACCATAAACAAGTTCATCAACCATGCACCAACCTGTAATCAAC
>JZKD02S1753305.1:83003-99036 GCA_000966675.3 Picea glauca
CAAAACAATAATGAGTCATATTTACATCAAACAATATTGGGTCCATTACCCAAACCTTTATGCTACGGGTCTTTCTTCAAGGGTTGACATCAATGACAACCAACCTTAATCAACATTTATCAAATAATCCTTGAGAACTTGTTTAAAATACAATATTTGAAAACAATAAGATCTTCTGTGTCATGATTATTTAACCCTACAATTCCATGTGATAACAAGACTATCAAGAGGATTTAGTAGAGCTAATAGGGCCAATGGATCTATCTCGAGATGTTGTAGTGACCAAGAGAGGCCAGCATGGCTTCATGACACTTTTTAGGATGCAGATAGGCCAACATGGCTTCATGACACTTTGTAGGATGAAGAGAGGCCAACATGGCTTCATGACACTTTGTAGGATGCAGAGAGACATGCAACTCTTAATGATACTTTTAGAGAGAGAAAACAACCTCATAGTTTCTTGAGTTACATAGAGTCATAGTTATGAGGAGGATCGGGTGCCCCACCAAGTACCAACTCTGAAGGAGCCAGAGTTCATAGGGATTCATCCCTCAATATCTAGTAGGGAGGAGCAACTTTCTAGGACAGTTCATAGGAGATCGAACTTCAGAGGAGGTCAACAGATGCAGAGGGAGAAAATGGTTCTAGATATTGTATGGACTCAAAGGGAGTCAATTTTCGTAGGAAGCATGTGGAATCAAAGTGAGCCTGATCTCAGAAAGATTCGGTTGGATCAGAGGGAGAGACGATCATTCAAATGGAGTTTACCCTCAGGTTCACGTTGGAGAAATACATTTTCTGGGACTTACAAAGAGGAGTCATGAGTTGATGAGGCCAGACATAAGCTTTAGAGGAAGGAGGATTCTAGGGGATGTGAGAAATACTGGGAGGATCCACTTGTTTTAGTAGGCTTTGATACAGTAACAAAGGAGGCATCCAATGTGGAGGACTGAGGTATGGGATTTTCCTCAGTTACAGAGGGAGAGGAGAGTGAGGCGTACTGGACAACATGGTTTTCTTCAGTGAAAGAGGGAGTTGGCCTCAAATTTTGAAATGGAGGATATTGGATGGATGTACTCTTGAGATTAGAGATGTGATAGAGATCATATGAGATATTTCTCAGTCAAGGGACACTAATGAGGTTTGATATGATGGAATACAAGTCCATGGATACACCTATGGAGACAAATCTGAAGACGTTGAGTGATTATGCTTCAAATTCGTATTTGATGGATCCTGTTATAGAAAGATTTTCCTCACCCTATGCAAACTTGCACATAAGGCCTTTTTCCATTTCCCTATGCAGACTTGAAGTACCTTTTTGAAAATCCCAGAGCTAAAAACATTATTTTTCCACATATACATTCCCTACCTATTATACAACATGCGTATACGCAGGTTACACCACTATAGCCTGTGTACATCGAGTTTTGTGCCCAAAATTAAAAAATGATGTCAGTTTTCCATGTCACGTCATGAGATCCATGATCCTTGACCTTCCATATACTAGAAACATTATGAATCGGCCCTTTAGATCCACTTGAAATCTATAAATGGGCCAAATTCAATCTATGGAAAAGAGGAGAAGAATTCAACTTTGAGAGCAAATTTACTTTGGAGAAGTTGTTCACTTCATATTGAGTCTGCATCCCTGTGTCCTTTTAAGTCTGAACATAGTGTTCAGCCCCCAAGCTCTTCCCTAATTGATTGAGAACTTCATTGTCTCTCTTATATGAGCTTGTCTTTGGTGGAGGATTGAAGTGGTGGAGGCCCAACTAGAAGGGACTTAGTTTCTCGGTTCCGAACCATGCCGACATAGAAGTTTGTGATTCATTCACTTCTATTGATTACATTTTAATATAAATACTCTTTTCTTGTCCAACTAATATCTTGCAAATATTTGAATTGTTATTCCATGGGCGTATTTGTTATGAATGTTGATGGATTATTCCATTGAATGTGCTAACATTATATATTATCACCATATGTTTGTGTTTCTTGGTTGTTGAGGTCAAGTTGCAAGTGTATTTATTTGAGTCAAGTGATCAACAATGGACTTCATCAAATGTCTGTATGAGGTAGGCCTTTTATCTTGTATTGCTATCATATTTGTTTATATAGCATACCTGAGATTAGAGTTGATTGTTGCAGTGATTTCTGTCTGTTGTGTTTTACCCCTAGCCATAGAGAGATTTTCCTCGTAACATAATTGGCGACCATATTGGGGATAGAATCTTATTTTTGGGGTTTGGAGAGTTTTTCTCCTTGGATTTCTCTCATTTTATATTGAGTTTCTTGTTGTATGATTTCTTGAGAGCCTCTGTTCATTCCGATTCTAAGTTTCTTATCCTTCTCCTTAGCATGGCTATGTTTTAACACATATACATGGGTTTTTGCCTGATAGTCACGTACATATGTGTGTTGTCCTCCTACAAGAGGCGTATATATGTGCTTTTACCCTGAACAGTAATGTACATCACCCTTTGTTGCTTGGTTGCTAGGTTTGATGGTTGTTGGGTAAGTTTTGATGGTTGCTAAGTCTTTTTGGGTCTCTTTTATGACTGCTAAGTGCCCGTGGAATGACAGGAAACCTTTCTTTGGTTGAATTTTTGGGTGGTGCCTTTCTCATCATCCTTTTCATTTGATTTTCCTTGCATCTTGGGCTAGGTGTTTGCTCCTTGATTTCCTACTTGGTTTGTCTCTGTTTACATACAATAGAGTTTTTATATCAGGTTGTTGTTCAGTCCTTGCATTTTCATTCCTTTATTGAAAATAAAAAAAATATTAGGCATTTTACATTGTTGACATTTGATCTTTTGAGTTCTTATCATTGATCTTAGTACATGTAAAGAAAGATTGCATCTTATTTGGAATTGTAGAACTAAATTGAGAGTTGCATTTTGAAAATCATATCGTTTATTGGGAATTGAAGTTAGGAATTTTCATTGTATTCATATTCATTTATTTGACTTGCTGAGTCATAACATCATTAGTTTCACGACCACACCTTTTTGAGTATGAAAAGCCACTAAAAGTAACACTGATAATTTAAAATTTATTAGTAATGATTTTATTTTTCTAGGGTGCACAAACTAGCTTAGAATTTAGAGCCTTGGAATAGGATTTTGTGAGTAAACTTCTCCAAGGATATTAAATCAACATATGTGTCTAACTAAGGGAGTGGATAAATCCATTTTATAATTGGTAATATCAGGAGGCTTTGCTTACACTAGATTTAAGCAGGAGGTCGCGTGAGGTTAGTTGAAGGGATATCCGCTCGATACTTTCTTAGCGTCAGATATATTTATGGGGATCTATTCATATATGGGGATCTTTCTAGTACCTTTACCTCTGTGAGAGGCGATGATTTCAAGGTTTCAGGATTTGTTACCCTACCCATACGATGGACCTGATTTACGACTGTTCGCCTGTGCATCGATTATATCGTGGTTTCTTAGTTTCTTGACTTAGGTACCACATAGGTTACTTGCAAGGGTTATTCTGCAGGTACCTTGGGTCAGATAAGGGTCGGAAGTACACAACCTTTATGGAGGATTACTTCTCTGGGGGGATCTGACCAATTGGTTTTTAAGCCCATGAGGGCCCTTATAACTGATTCTGATACCTCCGATATTTAGCAGGGAGTCTCAAGCCCCTCTTGGACAAGGCACATCTACTTTAGGGAGGGAGGCCCTTTTCAACCACTTTATCCTATTTGTGTGAATATTTCCCTTTTGATTTTATTTTGGTGTTCTATTTGACTATTAATTGAACTTAGGATTTTATATCATGCCTTGAGTTTTCATTATCATGGATAGTGGATTTCCTTTGGCTCCCTCATTTATCATTGTCACCCCCATGACATTCACTCTTTTCATGGGGACGAATCCGTCCGCGTTTCATAATGGTATGCAGAATTATGATACTCAGTCCATGCCTTGGGTATCTAATCATTTTCCTCTTAATATGCCCATATATTCATCTGGGGGCATGATGACTCTGCTATATGCATATTCATTTGAGAGGAATCTTATCCCACAACCAAATCTCACTGTAGGGGGTTGGAATATCCCCTCTTATGGATCCAATCCTAGCCATTCTATTTCAGGAGCCAATGCACAAATGGGTGGTTATTCTACTTATTACACCCCATCTGTGTATCCTTTATCTGCTATGCCAATTCCCACGAACACTCTACCCATGACGGGTCCCCATATGTCCTCTGGTATTTCATAAAAAGGGAATTATTTTATGGTACAAGATACCCCCTTCACGAAACCCCTTCACATGGGGGCAACACATATCCTCACCCGAATAATATTTATCATGCCTTTGTCTCCTAACAGACATATGCTTCAGTGAAGATGCACGTACAAACCTTTATGGATCAATTATACAGAGGGTACTACCTTTCCATATAGGGATAGGGTGTAAACCAAGACCCTTCTTGGGATGTAATTTCTCAAAACCAGTATTTCCCGGGACTTTGGTCTCAAATGCCACAACTAGTCCAGCCCCTATAATTCATACTAGAATTCCATCACCAACCTCTGCTAGTCATGTTGGGGATTGGTCAACAACCTCTGCAAGCCATGATGAAGACCAAAAACCAGTCGCTGCAAGTCATGATGGGGGCACCACTCTAGTCTCCATGAGTCATAATGACATCACATCTCCAATCTATGTGCATCATGTGGGACATGAACCACCAGCCTCTTCCAGTCATGCCGAGAGCATGTCGCTAGCCATTGTGAGTGACATTGGGGGAATCCATGCGATTGAGAAGCCTAGATGTGTAAGACGTAAGCCCAAGTTCCTTTGTAGTCTTTGCAAAGGATATCACCTTACTCGTTTGTGCCCTGCTAATGCTGTGGTAAAAGAAGTGTGGTCCTTTCCTGGGGTCCCTTCGGGTTCTGAGTCGTCCTTGGTTTCCCAACACTCTATTTATCCTTTTATTGACACGCAAGTCATTCCAATGCAATCATCACTTGACCCCACTCCTATTTTAGGGATTGAGACTTCTGTCGACCATCTCATTAGCATTTCTAGTACTGCACCTTCTGAACAAGAGAGTGTTTTACTCTTTCCAAGTACTCTCCCTCCAAGTGTTGGAGAGGTTCGCTTTGATTGGGATGGTCTTGTGGGGTATAAAAATCCTCCTCATATTCCTTTTTAGGTAAGAGATGTTCTCCGATATATCATTCTGAAGGTAACCTCTGCTAACACTTTATCCTCCTTGACTTGGAGAGGTTTGGGTTTTCCCAAGCTTGTGTCAGCTATTCGTAAGTTGTTGACCCTTCACATAAATCCTGCACGGGAGCCTTGGCCTCCCCCATGACATGCCGCTGAGAAACCCCTCAACGAGTCTGATTTAAGCTCTTTTCTGACTCATTTAAAAAGTGAAAATATTGCCGAGTGAATTTGTCTCTTTCACACTCGTTAATTGGATTTGAAAGGTTGCGAGTTTGATTTAAGCTCTTTTCCGACTCGTTTCAAAAATAAAAAATATTGTCGAGTGAACTTGTCTCTTTCAAACTCGTAAATAGGATTTTAAAGGATGTCTATTTGGTGCATGTTTATCCCTTTTTCAAACCAAGTAGACTAAGATTACAAAAAATGACAGTTTTTGGCGTTAAGCTGTAATTGCATCTCATTATTTTTCTTGTAGTATTGAGCCTATTACATGTTCTCGGTTTTGCGTTATAATCGTCTCACCTCAACAATTTTCATCATCAGCCAAGCAAAGCCTTGTTTATATTCTTTGCAACTTGAAACACTATACCCAGGAGGAAACATGCACCACCTTGCATTGAGCATAGGTATGTTCCACTGCTGGAACTAGTTTTCTTACTTGAGACACTCGTTCCTCCTCTGTATCATAACATTCATTTGACTATGAAAAAGCAAAAAATGACAGGTGGGAAGGGAATATTATCTTATATTGGCAACAATCGTGTCACCTTTGAATATAACACAAATTTTTTGAGTCCACTTGTCATCGAAATTTTGGGTTTAGCATGACCTTATGAAGTTGAGCTCATTACAAAGAGTTTACTCCCCCGACTGGTTACTCTTCCAGTCCCTATGGAGAGTTTTATCTATGCATTCTACATCTCAAAGTTTCATCATTGAGTCTATGCTACCAGAGTCTCCCATATGTCTCATGCTCTTGTTCAAAGGATGTCTATCAACATGCATTGGCCATTCCTCAGAACTATTAGAATTTTCATGTCAGCCATACCCTCAATATGTCTCATAATTATATCAAGTTGTAGTCCTATTGCACACCCTAGTCCTACTTTCCTCATTGGTAGGTAAAATTGAACCCAACAGTCAACATTTCATCATTGGTCATTGACTGGGTGGTTTCCCTTGTACTCAACGACAAGAAATCTATTCACACATTGGGATCTATGCAGTGTCTTATATGCCATTAGCCTTATTAGTGGTTTTCTCGCCTTTGTCAGCAGTTTTCCTTATTGGATTCTATTCAAAGGGTCTTTTTCTTGTACCACTTGCATCTAGCACACGCGAAAGATGCACAAGGTCGTTGGTTCGTGAACATGTTCTTCGTCTGGTTTCCTCCAAATAATCAAGATACTGCTTTGTACCTCATGTTGAATGATGAGATATGCCTTAGTAATGTTCTTTGAGAAGGTCTACTTCCATCGACTTCAGCTCATCTATTATGAAGACGAGACCTAGAGTCCTATGAGTACCTAGAGGCTTGTAGTCATTAGTGGAAGGTTCTCTTGCAATCAGCAATTGGGAATACATCAATGTCTCCTGATCGATGAATTCTTCAAGTGTTCGACCCCGACACCTCTATTCACACTTGTAATAATGTAATTGGTGCCTTGATACCTACTTTCATTATCAGTAGGTTGTCTCATGTTTGTTAAAGGTATACCTCAATGACCAGTAATCAAATGAAGTCTCATTGTGTTTGACCTCAACTCCTTTATTCACATGATGTAGACTTGCATCTTTGGTGGATTGTGTAGAAGAATTGAAGACATGAGTCCATATTCATAGCTTTCTTGAGTTGTTTCTACCTTTCATTGGACCAGTACCTATGTGACTTCAGTGATCATGGGAGATCATATTTTAATCCATTGTATATAGATATCTTCAGATTGATTTTGAGATTGGTTTTACTAGGCCTTGTTCGTGACTATGATATACTTTGGCATGTAGCCACTTTTGTATTTCCTATTCATGGCCATGGACATCTATTTGGTATATTTTCACATGGATCTGTAGAGTAATTCAAATTGGTAGCCATGTGTGAAAAGTTAGTATAGATTTTAATAATCTCATGAGCAACTAGTTCTTCTAGTTGGGTCCCATTATTCGACTTCTGGGTATTATACTGTATTTCGGCCATCATAGAGACTCCTCTAACCTCACACATTAGGGGTCATATGTTATAGCAAGATTTGCCTCACCCCATGAAAACTTGCACATAAGGCCTTTTTCCATTTCCCTATGCAGACTTGAAGTCCCTTTTTGCAAATCCCAGAGACAAAAACATTATTTTTCCACATATGCATGCCCTACCTATTGTACAACATGCGTATATGCAGGTTTCACCACTACAACCCGCATACATTGGGTTTTGTGCCTAGAATTAAAAAATGATGCCAGTTTTCCATGTCACTTCACAAGATCCATGATCCTTGACCTTCCATATACTGGAAATGTTTCGAATCAGCCCTTCAGTTCCACTTGAAGGCTATAAATGGGCCAAATCAGAGATATGGAAAAGAGTAGAAGAATTCAACTTTGAGAGAAAAGTTACTCTAGAGAAATTATTCACTTCATATTGAGTTTTCATCCCTTTGTCCTTTTAAGTTTGAACACATTGTTCAACCCCCAAGCTCTTCCCTACTTGATTCAGAGCTTCATTTTCTCTCTTATATGAGCTTTCCTTTGGTGGAGGATTGAAGTGGTGGAGGCCTAGTTGGAAGGGACTTAGTTTCTTGGTTATGAACCGTGATGACACAAAAGTTTGTAATTCTTTCACTTCTGCTAATTACATTTTAATAGAAATATTATTTTTTCGTCCAATTAATATCTTGAAAATATTTGAATTGTTATTCCATGGGAATATTTGTTATGAATGTTGATGGATTATGCTATTGAATGTGCTAACATTATATAATATCACCATATTATTGCGTTTATTAGTTTTTGATACAAATTTGCATGTGTATTTCTTTGAGTCAAGTGCTCAACGGTGGACTTCATCGAATGTTTGGATGAGGTAGGCATTTTATCTTGTCTTGCTAGAATATTTGTTTATATAGCATACCTGAGATGAGAGTTGATTTCTACAGTCATTTCCATATGTTATGGTTTACCCCTAGCCATAGAGAAATTTTCCTAGTAACATACCCCATGATGGACAGGCCACTGATTGCATCCTTGATGTACTTGGTTAACACCATGCTAGAAATTTGCTTTGCATAGAGCACTCTGAGCCATTATTTGGTTGAAGCCAAGGAAGTTCCATTGGGTTGTAGTGAAGCATGTGTTGAGGTACTATCATGGTACAGTTGGATATGGTTTGTCTCAGGTGGTAAATTGAGGCTGCAGGGATATACAGATTATGGTTAGGTAGGGAGTGCAGTGGAAAAATTGAGCACCTCGGGGTGCTACTTCATATTGAGACCAGTTACAATTTCAAGGATAAGAAGGAAGCATAATTCTTTTTATAGAAACTTTTTCCTCATCCCATGCAACTTGATTGGATGGCCTTTCCATTTCCCTATGCAAACATGAAGTCCCGTGTTGTACCTTCCAGAGCCAAAAAATCATATTTTTCCACATATACACGCCCTACCAGTTAGACATCATGTGTATACGCAGGTTGCACCACCACAACCCACGTACATCGAGTTTGGCACTCAAAATTAAAAAATGTTTCGAGTTTCCATGTCACGTCACTTGATCCATGATCCTTGACCTTCCATATACTGGAAACGTTCCAACTCGGCCCTTCAGTTACACTTAAAGGATATAAATTGAGCCATATCCAAGTCATGGAGAAGAGAGAATTGAACTTTTGAGAGAAAATATACTTTAGACAATTTTTCACTTCACATTGAGTCTGCATCCCTTTATCATTGAAAGTCTAAACACATTGTTCATCCCCCAAGCTCTTCCTTCTTTGATGGAGAACCTCATTTTATCCTTTATATGAGCTTGCCTTTGGTGGAGGATTCAAGTGGTGGAGGCCCAGTTGGAAGGGACTTAGTTTCTTGGTTCTGAGATGTGATGAAACAAAAGTTTGTCACTTATACACTTATGTTGATCATTTTTAATAGAAATACTCTTTTCTTGTCCAATTGATATCTTGCAAATATTTGAATTATTATTCCATGGGCGTATTTTTCATGAATGTTAATGGATTTTTCTATTTTATATGCTAACATTATATATTATCACCATATGCTTGTGTATCTTGGTTGTTGAGGACAATTTGCGTGTATAAAGATTTGAGTTGCGTGCTCAATGATGGTCTTCATCAAATGTCCAGACAAGGTAGGCTCTTGTTCTTGTCTTGTTAGCATTTTCATTAACATAGCATACTTGGGATTAGAGGTGATTTCTGCAGTCATTTTGTCTGTTGTGGTTTACCCCATGCCATAGAGAGATTTTCCTCGTAACATAATTGGTGACCATACTAGGGAGTGATCTTCTATTTTTTGGTTTGGAGTGTTTTTCTCCTTGACTTGCTCTCTGTTAGATTGATTTTCCTTGTCGCCTGATTTCTTGACAACCTATTTTTACTTTGAATTTGAGTTTCTTGGCTTAATCCTTGCCCTGATAGTCTTTTACTACATATACGTGGGTTTTCCCGTGACATACACGTACATACATGATTTGTCCTTCTATAGGGCGCGTAAATACAAGAGTTTTTCTAAAACAATTGTGTACATCAACTTTTTAGGCTTACTAGCTGAGTTTGGTGTTTTTTGGGTGAGTTTGGATGGTTTTTGAGTCTTCTTGGGTCTCTTCCCTAACTATTGAGTGCTTGCAGAGTGATAGGAAACCTTATTATTATTGAATTTTCGAGTGGTTTTCTTTCTTATCATCTTTTTCATTAGTTGTCCTTGCATCACATCTTGGTGTGAGTGTTTTCTTCTTGGTATCCTACTTGGCTTGTCTCTTTTTTCTTGCAGTAGGGTTTGTATATAAAGATTCTATTTAGTCCTTGCATTTTCATTTATTTATATCGAAAATACATTTTTTTTTCTCATTTTTCATTATGGAATTTTCTCTTTTGGTTATTTAGTATTGATATTGACACATGTGGAAGGATTGCATATTATTGAAATTATAGAATTTCATTGAAAGTTGCATTTTAAAATCTTACCATCTTTTGAGAATTTAAGCTTAGGACTTAGCACTATGTTCATATTCATTTATTTGATATGTTGAGTCATAATATCATCAGTTTCACGACCACGTCTCTTGAGTATGTTAGCACTCTGTAAATTTTGTCCGGTTGATAGGAAAACAATAGAGGTAACTATTTCAACCAGCTTTAGAGATGAGGCACTAGCTTGCTCAACTCAGAGAGGGATCTCTCATGTCACTTGATATTTCGTTGGGAATTGGTGGTTAGATTTGGTTTGTTTTGGGTTTTTTTAATAAAGTTGCTGGCAAGGAAGGGGAGAAACACTTTGGGCTATGGAGTCAAAATTATGAAATTGAATGAAAACACTGATTGACTTGTAGAAATCTCCAGAGGGTAAAGGCTAAATGAGGCAATGAATTTGAGTTATAACTTGAATTTAATTAGAGTGGTAAGAGGAAAAAAAAATATATAACTACATCAGAGCATTACGAAAATGAATTTTGAATTAGCTAAGAAGAAACATACACAATTTAAATTTCTTAAGCCAAGAGCATCAAATGATGAATTCTGGGCCTTTAACTCTCCAATTTAAACAGAAGAAAAATGTATATGGCAGAAAAGATCACATGAAACACATACAATGTGGGAATACAAAGCTCATATCACTACCATTAGAATCTTTTCATAGAGACTTCAAAGCTACTGCATATGTATTCAATTCAACCCGAAAAAATTACAATGAAGTTTAGAACAACCATAACTGTGCCCTTACACTTCTGCCCTTATTAATTCATTTGGAACCTCTATTACTTATACAATTCGAGTTCCTTTAGTGTGCAAAAAGTTACAATAACTGAAATGAAACATTTCAGCTTCTACAATGATTACAAATGACAGTTTTCATAAAAAACGTTTCATGATCCCTGCATATTCCTCTGATGCTCTAGATCCTTCCTCTGCCACATTCTCTTTGAAATTTCACTCATAATATTTCAAATATAATTGAATTTATCCATATTCTCATTAAACATTTTGGAATAATATATTTGAAATAAAAATAAATGCCGGTGGTTCTTTTAAAACCATGTCTTTTTTTTCCCAATCCACCATTTCACTATAAAATACCTTTTATCTTCTTCTTTTACTTCAGTAAATCTTTGGATAAAGAATTATCCAAGTCTACCTTCACGTGCATCTTCCCATTTAAATATTTTTCATGGAAAGAAACATTAATTCCTTTAATTTGTAAAACTTGAATCTTGCCTTCATAAAACCTTTTCACAGTGAGGAGGAATTGCATTTAATAGAAATTCCATATTTTTTGTTGAAATGGAAAAATGCCGCACATTAAACATATGATAAATGGTGCATTTATTACATCGGGCTTTGGCTGGAGTGGTTTAATCCAAACTACTTTTACCTCCGATGTGTTGCACGTAAAAACACGTGTCCACCAAATAAACCATGGTAGTTTTCCTCAGTCTGCCTTCACATAATTAACCTCCTCGTTACTTCAATCCACGATATATATGTGAACCCTCCATCCAAATTTTGACTTTTCCACATGATTTGACATGATTCCATAAATTAAATATTGGATTATATATTAATATAAATATTTTAATATAAAAATATTTATATTAATAATAATAAACCCTTTTTCTATTTTCTAAGAACTTTGGGTTTATGAGGCTTAACATATGACTTTGTGGATAGGATAAGGGTGCTTAATAAAAGACATATTTTTTTTATTTTCAACGGGAATATGAATATAAGGGTAAAAATGAATGAAGTGATGGAACTAAGGGATTTAGATAAAAAGTAAGACTAGGTATAGGCTTGAGATATTTGCCAATTTTTGACTCATGGAGTACATGACTGTTTTGGATGATCCATTGGGTGAAGGATTTAGGTGATGGGAGCTTGACGAAGCTAGTGAAAAAATTTGAAAATATGAGTGGAAAAATAGCACAAGGACATGATGCTTTGGGAAAAATTAATAAAAATTAGCAAGTGATAACAGAGTAAACAAAAGCCATTAAAAGTAACGTTGATTAACTAAAATTGATTGGAAACGATTTTGTTTTTCAGAGTACACAAACAAGCATAGGATATAGGGCCTTGGAATATAATTTTGTGAGTAAACTTCTCCAAGGATATTAAAATAAACATATGTCTCTCACTAAGGAGTGGTGAAATCCATTGTGTAATTAGTGACATTAGGACACCCCACTCACATCTCAGTTAAGCACGAGGTTGCACGAAGTTGGTTGTAGAGATATCCCTCTAATACCTTCTTAGCATCAAATATATTTCTAGGTATCTATTCATATTTGGGGGTATTTCTAGTACCTTTACGTTCATGAAAGGTGGTACTTTCAAGATTTCAAGCTTTGTCTCCCTACCCATATGGTGGACCTGACTTACGAGTGTTCTCTTGCGCATTGGTTATATCATGGTGGCTTTAGCTGCTTGACATAGGTAACCACATAGGTTACTTGTAGGGGTTATTATGCAGGTACCATGAGTCAGATAAGGGTCGGACAACACACAACCTTTATGGAGAATTACCTCTTCGTGGGGATTTGACCGACTGCGTTGTTAATCCCACGAGGGCCCTTATAACTGATTCTGATACCTATGATCTTTTGAAGGGAGTCTCAAGCCCCTATTGGGCAAGGCATACCTACTCTAGTGAGGGAGGCCCCTTTTCAGCTACTATATCTTGTTTGTGTGCATTTGGCTCTTTTTTTTTTAATTTTTTGTGCTCTTTGATTGTTAGTTGGCCCTAGGATTTGGTTTTATATCTCGAGTCTTGAGTCATCGTGGAACTAGACCAACTTCCTTGCAGGTCTCACCGTTTGTTGAAGTTACAACCACATCTTGACTCTTTTCCTTCTAAAAGGCGCAAAGTTACTAAACGTGGTACACATATCTCCACCTACCAGACTTTTGATTATCCATTTATGAGTACTGATTTGAGTCCGAATGACATAGGGAGTCCCTCGACTCCTATACCTAATATATTTAATGGGGTTCCTTTGACTCATTCAACCACGATAGTTGTAGTGTCGGAGGTTCTCGTCATCACTCCTAGCCATCCTATGGTTGCTACTCAACCCATAGTAATGAACCCTTTCGGGTCTCTTTTTGGCACGCCTGGATACAATTCTCAATCCATAACATCAATCTCTAACCCTTTCTCTTTTTGTATGTCGAATATGACATCACAACTTCCATCCCCCATTCCAACAAATAACACAAATCCTAATATTGGACCTAGGGGCATGGCTCCTACACATACTCCTCTCTCATTTGGTGGAGGTCATATTCCGTCGAATGACTCCTTTGGTGGGAATCCAACCTTCTATTCCTTCTGGGTCTAATCTTGGTCTCAATTCTCTTGGATAGAGTACTCAACCGAGAAGACAAGCTACTACCTATGTTCCATCCTTTCCCCCTTCCTCCTCCACACCGATTCCGACTAACAAATTTGTTATGATAAATCCACCTCTATCCTTTGGATTTCCACCCAGGGAGAGTTAGTTTCATGCTATGATAAACCCCCATCCTAGAGCCACTCCAGTTGGGGGAAATGTTTATAACCCTCATTATGCCATTCCTATAATCATGGTGCCCATAATACCTCTTATGAATCAGTTTGGAGGAGGATATTACCATACCAAATAGGGCCATGGTGTATACCAAAACCCTAGATGGGCTGCAATACCTCAACATCAATATTTCTTGGGAGCATGGGCTCACATGCCACAACCCCGACTCCCTTTTCTGGCCACGCTTAATTTTCCAGATTTTTCAAGATCAATTAATGACTTGGTATGCCATGATCCGTCATGTCCCCCCATCCCCACCAAGCTTCCTTCGGACATTCTGAAATTTGAAGGAAATGATGGCAAGGATCCAGGTGATCATGTTACTACTTTTCATGTTTGGTGCTCATCCAATTCTATTAATGACGATTCTATTCGTTTGAGACTGTTTCAATGCACCCTCATGGGGGTTGCAGTGAAATGGTACATTGAGTTACCAGGGGGAACATACAAAAATTTTGATTAGATGGTTTTGGTCATTCTCAACCACTTCCATTTTTTAGTTCGTTACGATGCCAACATAAAACTCTCGTCGTCCCTTCGTCAAGATAAGGCCACGCATATCTTGGACCATATCCAAGAGTGGTGTAGACAAAAGAGGTTGATTAAAGCCTACATTCCTCCATATTTTATGTTGGAGTGGTTCCTTAAATCCCTATTGCCTTATCTTTTGAAGGATGTTTCTACATCCGGGGTAACATCTGAGGAATAAGCTATTTTCAAAACCCAACAAATGGACCTCATATATGCTCAGTCTGGGATGTTGTAAGAAATTCTTCCTGATGCACCGAGGTCAAATTATGACCCTAGAAAAAATCACGGGCCTCATGTTGATGGCATCATAGGTTCTGCAAATGCTAAGTCTACAGATTTGGTGAGGAACCAGTTGAAAGAGTTGTCTCTAAGCCATTCTGTGGTAGGAAAATATTCGTCTTTGTCCTCCACTCCAACTCAGTTGGTGGATGTGCATTTTGTATAGTTGTCGAACAACCCAAATGGTAACCAACAACCATGTGGGAATATAAAGAAAGGATGAGGTAATAATCGTAAGAGTGGGAGAAATAATAATAAATCTAAGGACGACACTAAAAATGATAGATCGAATAATAATGTTGGTGAGGGCAAGAAAGAAAAGAGGAAGGTGAAGTTTCCTTGTAAACTTTGTAAATATTATCACCTTACCCACCTATGCTACAAACTTGAGGAATACTTGAGGCTCTTATCTCAACCACCCGTTGTGCTGACCAATTCGTTTCTGCATAATCAACACATGGCTTTGGGGTCCTCCAATACTAGAAATGCGTCGAGCAGGAATCAAACCGCTCAACACATGAATGTGACCGTATATTTGTTAATATGGTCAAGTCTCAGATTAATGTAGCCACTCAATCTCATGATTACTGTTATTCAAAGACTATTATAGGTCTAGAGTCTCCCCTTCCTCTAGAAATACCCTTGTAGATAGAAAAGAAATAGCATTTGCCTCATATTATGAAAGGAGTACTAAAATTCTCTGCCCACAATCATAATGCTAGAATTTCCCATAACTATTTGTTTTTCGAAGATCTGGTTCAAACCCCTTGTGTGATGTTGGCTTTGGAGGTGCTCCAGATGTGTCCTTCACAAAGGAATGCCTTGTTATCTACGTTAGGAGATATAGAGCCATGTGTCTCAAAGGTTATTAAGTTTGATGTCACAGATGTTAAGCTTCACTTTCCTTACCACATGGCCTTTCAAATCCATGTGGATTACATGAAATATACCATGAAACAAATTATTATTGATGAAGGTGCTACGACATGCGTGATTTCCCTAACCTATTGGAAAGCCATTGGCTCTCCAACTCTCTCTCAATATAAGATTATGTTGACCACATTTGATGGTCATTCTTTCTGACTACAAATAATTCTTCCCACTTTTTCGGTCCAGTTAGGAGGAAATAAAGTGGAGGTCGATGTTGAGGTGGTTGATGCACCCTGTTAAGAACCAAACATCAATATAGCATAGAAAAACCTCAGGAAAAGTACTCAACGCCTTGAAAAAGAGATAATTTCAG
>JZKD02S1753316.1:34451-45408 GCA_000966675.3 Picea glauca
TGAAGATTCCCTCTCTAATTTAACCACTCGATGACAATTTTCGTGTCACCGAAAACTTGTAGATCCTGAATATGGAGGCAAAAGCTCAGCTCTGTTATTTGAACCCGGTCCACAGTTTAGTGTCAAACTAAATTATGTATCTTCATCCATCCTAAGAACACCTCCAACACCACTTTTTAAACTTCGTTCCTATGCAGCTCCATCAAACCAACCTATTGTTTTTCCCCCATCAAGGGCTATAGTAAGGCGTGGTAATCTAGCAGGAATGCTTCTAGACCGAGGGAAGTCCAAGCTACCAAGTATCCTTCGTGAGACCAACTTTTTAGAAGGCTGACCAACGCCAAAGAGGATCTTGTTGCACTCCAACTAGATATTCCAACGAAATATGGCTAGAAAATATGGGAGAGAAGTACAAGAATTTGACCAATCAAGAAACCAATCATGTAGCGTGGCTCCCCCTATACTGGAGTTTAATTTAAGAGTATGCGTCACCTGGGACCAAACCTGCTAAGTGTAAGTTCAGTGTTTCATAAGATGCAATGACATCTCATCCTCCTGAGCACATAGGCCATATGAGCTTGGCCCATGCCAACCCCTTCGTTGAAGGTTATCCCAAGTCAAGATACTATCTTCCATCAATATCCACGTAAAAAGTTTTATCTTTGTTCCAAGTTCCCAGGACCAAAGTCTTCGAAGCCACCAATAATTATTGTAAACCCAGAGAGAACTAGCATGAGCCACATAAGCATTTTTTGCAGAGATAGAACCTGATCGGTCACCCCCAGTCCAAATCAGAGTATCAGATTTGTTAGACAAATCAATGCTTGAAGCTACTAAAGCACTGCAAAAACGCTCCCATCCCTCTGCCTCTGTGCCTAAAAGACCCAACATTTCACTTAAAATCCACTGAGCCAAAACACCCCAGACCCGTCTAAAACCCTAGCCGAGAAAAGGTAGTATACACCTTTCCCCTTAAGTGTTGTAATGAGAGAGGGAGATAACCAGGATTCAATGTTAAGGGAGAGTGCCCTGACCCCGGGTTCCAAGCCAACCGGTTTGTAATAACCTCCACAGACTTAACCAAGCAACGCCAGAAGAACGATACATTTCGTGTCAGTTTCGTAGTAGACCTCAACCAGGCCTCTACGGTGAGAGAATCCAATAAAACTCTATGCCAAAGGCTATCTTCCATCAAGCAACGCTACAATGTATTTGTAGCGAGTGCTTTGCTGAACAGAGGAAGAGTATTTATCCCCCAACCACCTTGTGATTTTGGTTTCCCTATGAGACCACAAGAAGTTGAGTTCCCTGAATTCATATGCACATTATATCCAAAGTTTTTGTAAAAACATATTTTTTAAATGATGTAATGTAAATAAGTTTTTTTATTTTTCTTTAATGTTTTTATTTTTCAAAATTCCTAAGAAATTTAAGATGGATGGAATTGCATATTTAAATTCTGAAGATAACATGCTCTAATTACCTTAGAGCTTTTTGAGAGTGCTGAATTCATTTATCCACTCTATTTAAGCAATATAAAATTGTTATTTCACCATTAATTGATTTAACCTTTCAAGCTCAAGCCTGTCAATGCACTGAGCAATGCAGTCAATATGTGTCTGCTCTTTCCCTGCAGCTCAAGCTCTGTCCCTTCCCTGCTCTTGGAATATGACATTACATTTGAATTTTTTCCACCACTATAAAACTGTACTTAATTCAATTTTTGACTCGTTAGGCCTATGTTAGTAGAACAAGCGTTAAAAAGTTTTTTTACTTCTTATTTTGTCAAACTTGTTCACATAAAAAGTTTTCCCTGTTTATGTAAAAAAAGGTTTGTATGTTTTAATGTTTAATATAGTAAAAGGGATAAGTTTAAATATTTTATTTTTGGATATTTTTTTAAAATTATTATTGGAATGAATTTGGTTATGTAATTGTTACTGATTTTTTGTTTTCATTGTTTAAATTGCATTTTGAAATGTATAATTAAAATTAGATACATTTTTGAATTAAAATTGTGTTAGCTTTAGCTATTCTTGAAGATGACATAAACCGTTTTTATTTAGAAATTTATCTAACATTATGAATAACCATGAAAACCTACACACATGTATAAATAAATTCAACCCCTTGAAAGTCCTCTATTACATGTAGATTTTACACTCTCAACAACTAATATCTACAATTCCAACAATTCTTCTAAATTTTTAACCCAATTTTGGACAAAACTAGTTAGAAAAATGTGCGAAATAAATACAAAAATATAATGTTTACACAGACAATTGAAAATATCGATATGTTCAATATCTATAAACAAACACACAAACATATCTTAACTCAAAAAACAAGAATAAAATACGAGAAACAAGGTTTCGAAGTTTTTAGAAGTAACAGGTTTTGTTCAAACAATGTGCCTCAACATTAACATTAAACAGACTTGTTATTATCTGTTTTATTTATTTGATGTTAAAATTAATACTGATCACAAAATACAAAAATACAGTATTAAGAAAAAAAACCAAATATACAGAGGATATAAAATATATCACTCCTCTATCACTAACGAGTTGGCTCAGACACATAGTTACTTGTCCCACAATTGCCTCTCCGATCTGGAGATCTCTCTTGAAGAATCTTCATATTATACAACATTGGCTTTGTTGGAAACCAGGATTGGGACATTCTATACGCATTGGTATGGATGTTATTCCGGGTCTCGTGTACACTCCTTTTCTTACTCCTGGACCACTGAATTATTTACGGGAAAAACAATTTTTCTATCTTTTCCAAGCCATGGACACTACTGAACACGAGGTTATTTGCACAAAATGGAAAAATAACACTGACTTGGATCTATCAGGCGATATGGCTCTGGAATGGCAGTACTACTGCTATGCACTTCTTGTAGCAGGGATACATCTTACCGTATAGGAAGACTCCTTACACTGGAATGGAGGTGACTGATCTGGAAATATGACTATGAAGAATTTATATAATGCTATATCATCCACATTTTGGAACCAGAGGTGTACAGGTTGGAGGCGATATTTATGGCGCTGACCTCTTCCCTTGAAAATTAAATTATTTATTTGGCTAGCCGCAAATGAAAAGATTCTGACCTGGGACATTCTTCTTCGTCGGGGTTGGGAGGGATCCAATATGTGTTCTCTATGTCGCAACAACTCTGAATCTATCTACCATGTATTTTTGGAATGTAATTTTACTAAAATTGTTTGGCATAGGCTTACTCTCGTCTTAAATCTACGGACGATGTGGATGGGCTCTACTTTACATGCTTGTTTGGAGAAATGGTCAATGGAGGAATCCCCATGATCACAACTCCCAGCACTGGCCTGTTGGTATATTTGGTTGGGTCACAACATGACGATCTTTGAAAACACAATTGTCTCCATAAAATCTGTTTGCTTCAGAATATTGGGCGATTTGGAGATTAATAGGGATAGGAGGACTCCTACTCCTCGGTTCATCCAACCTATTTTACCATTGGGAGGAATCAATGCCTGGTTTGATGGCGCATCTCAAAATGAAGGAATTCACTGTGGTGTTGGCGAACTAATCAAAAGGATAGACCATTCAAAGATTACTTGGACATTTAATTGTGGAGCTGGTTCCAATACCAAAGCTGAACTCCTTGGTGTGTGGGCTACCCTCTTGTTGGCTACTAGACATGATATATTGGATCTACATGTGCTGGGGGACTCAAAGATCATCATTGATTGGTTAAATAATAAGGGTCATCTTCAAGTCATTGCACTTGAATGATGGAAAGACAGGATTATCGATCTCATCCAGGCCTTCACTCAAATCAACTTCTCACATATTTACAACGAAACAAATGTGGAGGCATATTTGTTGTCCAAAAAATCTCTATCAAGACTGACTGGTATATTGACTTATCAGCATTGGATAGATGGACATGAGGGTCCCCTTTAGTGCATCACACTTTTTTAGTCTTGATCATTAAGTATTGGACTTAATGCTTTTTTTTTCTCTTTTTTCTGTATGAAATTTTTGACTGATTGTCTATTAGCTAGATCAAATGCGATATAAAATAGATAGGAACATCTATTTACCTATGATTATGGGAACAATTAGATATGGATGGACCTATGTTTATGGGAACAATTATATATGGATGGATCAGTGCATATCGTTTTTGTAATAGCACTGAACTGTATCTTTTTGGTTACAACAAATATTATAATACAAGAGAAAAATTTCTTCTGAAAAAAAAAGGTATGTATATAGCAATGAGTTAACTGAATTCATATGCACATTATATCCAAAGTTTTTGTTTTTGTAAAAACAAATAATGTAATGTAAACAAGTGCAGCAGGTTGCGATATACTGCCTCCGAAGATAATAAAAGAAATTTTACTCAAATCTATGTAAACTTACCGAGTTTCCTTTGCCTTTGAGGTTTCCCATTCCCCTCATAGGGTGTGCGAGTGCTTTAGCTCGTTTCTATAATTAAAATATGTCATTTCAAAAAAACCTAAATTTATTTTGGAGACCAGTGTTTCTATCATATGTCTCCATAAGCAACTGGTTTTTTGAATAGCAGTTTTTAGTATATAGTGGAGGTTTTGCGTTCGTAGAGATTGTCCTAACAAATTTAACCGTATGCCAAATCACGTCTACCAAAAAAATGAATGGGAGTTTGCCCCACCAATGCCAGTGCTCGAACACGCATGCCACCAGATGCATTGGGTTTCTAACCCCGTAGCTATCAATTAACTTACCAACATAATTAAAAATGGTTTCATAACTACACATTTGGAAAAATAAGAAAAGAAAAAAAAAAAAAGAGTCTTATTTCATAGGTCAATGGTAACTTACCAAAAGAATTAAAAATGGTTTCATAACTACATATTTGGAAAAATAAGAAAAGAAAATAATAAAAAGAGTCTTCTTATTTCATAGGTCAATGGATTCATTTCATGTGACTTGGTTTATATAGAATTGATGGGTAAAGTGTCCCCATTCAATGTGTTTTGGGAGTTGTGAAAGGGGGCTAATTCAATATGAACATATGTATGGTTTTTATTTTATATTTGTTATAAAATTATTTTATCAATAGAGTTGTACCTTATAACAGAGTGACACTCATATATAGTCATGTCAAAATTAATTTCAAACCTCGAACTAAGTGAAGGTTGCAATAACACTATCAATTTATTGACCAATCAAAGGTCATAAAAATACTAATTTTGTTATATTGAAAAATAAATTTTTTTATTTGTTATGTTCAACAATAAAATTTATACACATTTTTTAAGTCAACATAAAACTAATATGAAAGTCAATGCTAATTCATGGATATATACTATCTCCGTGCCTCTGACAGTATAATAAGACTTTTATTTTTTTTAAATGATTATTATATGCTTCCAACAACCAAAATTAAAGGAGACAAAAATAACAACAAAACACTAATTCACCCAACTTCTTCAAAAAAACTACAGAAGTAAAAACATTGACTGCTGCAAATGTCTTCAAACAATAAACTCGAGATAAAAAATTATTGTGAATCAGTACGACAATATGACCTTTACGAGAGCTTGAGTGACAAATAAGGTCCATGGTGTCCATCCACTACCTGAGAGTAAAATACTTTACCCTCTTGAAGGTCCATAGCCCTTTTTGAAAGTGTATCCACCTGTTGATTGAACTCTCTGTAGATATGAGTGAAACTAAGAGACATGAATCCTTTCACCGGTTCTAAAATCCTCTCTTTCCAATAATGTAAATTGAGATTTTGAAGATTCCCTCTCTAATTTAACCACTCGATGACAATTTTCGTGTCACCGAAAACTTGTAGATCCTGAATATGGAGGCAAAAGCTCAGCTCTGTTATTTGAACCCGGTCCACAGTTTAGTGTCAAACTAAATTATGTATCTTCATCCATCCTAAGAACACCTCCAACACCACTTTTTAAACTTCGTTCCTATGCAGCTCCATCAAACCAACCTATTGTTTTTCCCCCATCAAGGGCTATAGTAAGGCGTGGTAATCTAGCAGGAATGCTTCTAGACCGAGGGAAGTCCAAGCTACCAAGTATCCTTCGTGAGACCAACTTTTTAGAAGGCTGACCAACGCCAAAGAGGATCTTGTTGCACTCCAACTAGATATTCCAACGAAATATGGCTAGAAAATATGGGAGAGAAGTACAAGAATTTGACCAATCAAGAAACCAATCATGTAGCGTGGCTCCCCCTATACTGGAGTTTAATTTAAGAGTATGCGTCACCTGGGACCAAACCTGCTAAGTGTAAGTTCAGTGTTTCATAAGATGCAATGACATCTCATCCTCCTGAGCACATAGGCCATATGAGCTTGGCCCATGCCAACCCCTTCGTTGAAGGTTATCCCAAGTCAAGATACTATCTTCCATCAATATCCATGTAAAAAGTTTTATCTTTGTCCCAAGTTCCTAGGACCAAAGTCTTCAATGCCACCAATAATTATTGTAAACCCAGAGAGAACTAGCAAGAGCCACATAAGCATTTTTTGCAGAGATAGAACTTGATCGGTCATCCCCAGTCCAAATCAGAGTATCGGATTTGTTAGACAAATCAATGCTTGAAGCTACTAAAGCACTGCAGAAACACTCCCATCCCTCTGCCTCTGTGCCTAAAAGACCCAACATTTCACTTGAAATCCACTGAGCCAAAACACCCCAGACCTGTCTAAAACCCTAGCCGAGAAAAGGTAGTATACACCTTTCCCCTTAAGTGTTGTAATGAGAGAGGGAGATAACCAGGATTCGATGTTAAGGTCGAGGATCATATCCTCACCAATACGAATCAAGTGCCCTGACCTCGGGTTCCAAGCCAACCGGTGTGTAATAACCTCCACAGACTTAACCAAGCAATGCCAAAAGATCGATACATTTCATGACAGCTTCGTAGTACACCTCAGCCAGGCCTCTACGGTGAGAGAATCTAGTAAAACTCTATGCCAAAGGCTATCTTCCATCAAGCAATGTTACAATGTATTTGCAACGAGTGCTTTGATGAACAAAGGAAGATTATTTATCACCCAACCACCTTGTGATTTTGGTTTCCCTATGAGACCACAAGAAGTTGAGTTCACTGAATTCATATACACATTATATCCAAAGTTTTTGTAAAAACATATTTTTTAAATGATGTAATGTAAATAAGTTTTTTTATTTTTCTTTAATGTTTTTTTTTTCAAAATTCTTCAGAACAATTTAAGATGGATAGAATTGCAGATTTAAATGGTGAAAATAGCATGCTCTGATTACCTTCAAGCTCAAACCTGTCAATGCACTGATCAATGCGGTCAATATGTGTCTGCTCCTTATCACCTTGAAAGCCAAAGGGTGAGGGTGGGCGTCTGTTCCTCACCGCCTTGAAAGCCAAAGAGTGTGCCCCTTCTCCTCACGCCCTCGAATCCCAACCAAATCCAGTAGCATATTGAAGTGAAACCCTATTCATTTAAGAAAAACAGACTGGAACGCAACTTCAGCAATCTAGAAAAGGAAAATGAAAAATACGACCTCCCTTCCGTTTCTCATCTGAACATGGAGCTCCGAGCACCTACCATTGGATGAGGGTAAAGCTCGTACCATCTATGTTTAACGTTCTTGCTCCTTCTGCCCATCTTACCTGGCCCATCTGGCCTGTATTCTTGAGGGATGCATTGGCTGCTCGATAGTTTCTCTGTACATCAATTTACCATTATTGATCAGTAACTAATTATAGCTATCTTTGGTACAGACTGTACAGTTACAAAAATAGATCAACGCGAAACAGCTACAGTATATTCTAGGCGCACTGGGAACTAAACAGTGGTGCGTAGCACAGAACCTCGTGCATGGAGCAGTCACGTTGCGTGCATCTTGAGAGTATGGCGTCCAAAGAGAACCTGCAAAATAGGGCCTCACCTTCAGATGTCAAGTGAACCATCCGTTGGTCAGGTGACCCATCCTTTCTCATCTTCATTCTTCAGGTGAGCAATACAGAAAAAAGTATTTTTATTTCTTATTCTGTCAAACTTGTTCACATAAAAAGTTTTACCTGTTTATGTAAAAAAAGGTATGTATGTTTTAATGTTTAATATAGTAAAAGGGATGAGCTTAAATATTTCATATTTGGCTTTTTTTTTAAATTATTATTGGAATGAATTTGGTTGTGTAATTGTTAGTGAATTTTTTTTTTTCATTGTTTAAATTACATTTTGAAAATGTATAAATAAAAATTGTGTTATATTTTCGAAGAAGACATAAATAGTTTTTATTTAGAAATTTATTTAACATTATGAATAACCATGGAAACCTACATATATGTATAAATAAATTTAATTTCTTGAAAATTCAAATAAATTCAACCTCTTGAAAATTCTCTATTACATGTAGATTTTACAATCTCAACAACTAATATTTACAATTCCAACAATTCTTCTAAATTTTTAACTCAATTTTGAACAAAACTAGTTAGAAAAATGTGTGAAATAAATAAAAAAATATAATGTTTACACATACAATTGAAAATATCGATATGTTCAATATATATAAACAAATACACAAACATATCTTAACTCAAAAAACAGGAATAAGTATATGTTCAATATATATAAACAAACACACAAATATATCTTAACTCAAAAAACAGGAATAAGATAGGGTTTCGTTCAAACAATGTGCTAACTCAACAGATCTTCTTTCTCACTGTGTTACACAAGAGAATCGTTTGGAGTATCATCTAAACTCTCTGCACGGAGGAGAATAGTGAATTCATCACATGGGCTCCTTCACCCCTCACATGGGTAAACAACATTCCATCTCCCTTTGAGAGGAATCACACACCCAACTCATGGGCTTCCTCACCCCACACAGGAGCACACAACGTTCTTTCACAGTATCATAGAGGAACCAAACACCTAGCTCATGGACACACCCAACTCATGAGCTTTCTCTCGAATCGACTTACTCAGTCTGTGTCCTAGAGAATGTCACACACAATTGTAATCATCAATAGATCCGACAGTGGCCGACAGTGGTAACCCGCGGGACGAAACCACTCTGCGGATCAGCGTGCGAAGCCTCAACGCTCTGGAGATCACGATTATGATCTTAGGAAATCGTCACCCCACCCGGATCTTCATCACCAAAAATGAAAACTTGTGTATCGCTAGTCTGAAGAAGTGTACCGCGAAGACGGGCATTTGTGTGTGTTTGTGCAGCAGATGGTTATTTGTTTCACTCTCGAGGCCGATAGAGGTCCCTGGTGGATCGTAGACGAATTGAACCTTACCTGGGTGTGGGGGGCAGGTGACATTTGTAAAACAAAATGTGGACCCTTTGAATGTATGAGAGAGACTTCGAAAAAAATGTGGGAGCCCTTTGAATCAACCAAAGGGCAAGTGTGTGTTGCACGTACGGACAAATGCATTTAGTGAAGATTTGAATAAAACTATTGTATATAAATATATTTTAATTTTAAAATTGAAAGATGTTTGTGTTTTAAATCTTTTAAAACTATTGGAAATTTCATGGTTTATGCATTTAGTGGAGATTTGAATAAAACTATTGTTTATAAATATATTTTAATTTCAAAATTGAAAGACGTTTTTTTTTTAAATCTTTTAAAACTATGGGAAATTTCATGGTTTATTTTGGGTTTACATTGTAATTTTGCGATTTCATATTAACGAAAATATTATTTTTATAATTTATTGTTTTTTATTTTAAAAATGGTTTTTGTTTTTTTCAAATATTTTTATTACATTAATATTGTACAATATTAACCTGGTATATTTATAATTATATGTTTTTTTTTACATTTATGGTCAACATGGAGTTGATACATGACATTTAAAAAACATATTAATAACAATTCTATATCGGCTCTCTTCCACTTCTCATAGTAAGGAATATGTGCGCCACCTTTCTAAGTGATAGTCCTTAATTACATGTGGCACCTTCCTAAAACAATTCTTATAATATCATAAATAAATAATCAAGTTAATCAATATTTTAATTTTTATGTGAGTTTTAATGAAAAAGCCATAAAATTAGGAATCTATGTTTTTAACTCATAAACCTAATATTACCCCCTAATTCAAGTCTCCCCTAAAAGTGATTGCATACAATTAGGGTGAAGATTTTCTAAGAACCTTCCCTTTCCCAATATAAGGTTATGCACATTTAAATTGGTTTACACGTCTTTAATTATAAATTACATACTTGATAAGGATTTGTACCTTTCAAGCGTTTAGATGTCTTGTATGAGTCCCTGTCAAGCGAGCCTGAGAAGAGTCGATGCTTGACTTGCTACCAGCCTTCAGTCTTTCGACTTCGTCAAGATTGACGCCTGGGTTTGCCCCATGTCTAGCACTTTCACAGGTTTTTTCTCTAGCTTGATGGCTAAGTTTTTGCAATTTTTGCATACCACAGTCTCTGGTTCAAGTTCGATAGGTGGTCAGGGCACTCAGACCACCACCTGTTCTAGTTTCCACGCTTGTGGCAGAACAGGTGGCAAGTCCCCATGTATGTATGTCGATATTTGTTGCTTTTTCTTAAAGTTTTGGAACAACGAACAGTCGTCTTGTCCATGCGTTCTGGTTTCCACTACGGTGGAAGAACAGTTGGCGTGCTATAATGTACACTTAGACACATACGTTTTTTGCTAAGGCAAGGTAATACAATATTTTTATTTACAAAAAAAAAGGATTTGAGGGTCATATTTATGCACACGACATTCAGTGATGTTATATTACCTAATTGTACATACTGTATACTAGTGGTGTACACATATATAAAATGCTAATGTAAGTGGTACAATAACATTAAGAGGAGAGTCCATTATAGTAATCAATTGAATGAAATTTGTAATGATAATATTAAAATACAATGTCGCACCAAAGTGGAATTGGTCATAAAGTACAATTGTCGTATTATATATATAT